>MQRK01181901.1:2833-36462 GCA_001938485.1 Girardia tigrina
AATAACCGATAAAAAATACATACATTTCTGTAGGCAGATGCTATTGCCACAAAATTATTTTACTATACCCGATTTTTTATTGTATCCGACTTTACTATATCCGGAAGATACTGTATATCATTAATTATTTTAAATTATGCACAAATAACTAAAAAATAGTAAACGAAAAAATTTATTTTTTTTTAAAAAATTAAATTCGTTATGCACACAGAACACTTTTTTTATCAACAAAGGTTTTAGAATTTAAAAAATTTTAATTAAAAAACACAATAAAAATTAATATAAACTACTTTTAATTTATAAGTAGATATCTTGCAATTAATATTGTTCTGGAACTCCGAATTTTCCGTTTTTCCCATTTTGGGGTCTTAAAAAGTTTTTTCGATCAAATTTTTAGAAAATCATTTATTGTCATCGAGAATGAGTAAGTGTGCAAAGTTTGAAGAAGAGCAATTGAGTGAAAAGCCTTCAAAGACAGGTTTCTAAATTTCATGGATATATAAATATATATATATATATGTGTGTATATACCTAGATAGAAACGGTATGTAGTAAGCTAATAAAACGAATGGAAAAACTTTACCTTTTATTTACTAACAAAATTAAAACTCTCACATAATTTATTCCATAATACTTAATGAAAAATTACAGAAATAATTCAAAAATATTGTAATGTCACTTTTAATTTTACTGTAGAGATATTAATCTCATTTGTTTTAATCGGTGATTCATCATCATAGTTTTTGTATTCGAAATAAATATTGCTGCAATCGCCTTGCATTTTGCTTTCTTACATTTACAATATACAGTGTACTCTCGATTAACCGTGCGCGGATTAACCGTGCCTGAAAATAAATATTTTTTAATAAAAATTTAGTTTGATTATTTTTTTATCTAAGACGATTTTAAGACGCATTAATGAATTGCGATCTTGAATATCGCGTTAATTGAAAAAAATACGTACAGGGTCGCGCAGGAACGTCACACTGCCTTTCATTTCGATATTTATTGCCCACATTTGTCAGTTCTCGGAACTTCGTTTGTTCTAAAAAAATCTAATGTTCACAAAATCTTCGGTCTTTCGAAGTTTGTTTGTTCAGTTGCTCTGTTTCCTTGCAGCGGAGAAGTGCGTGTATTATAATATAAAGTGCAGTTTTTTTTCATTACTCTCGTATGTTTGATTATTTTTAATTTCTTTCTGTTTGATATTATTTTTATTGTTATATATAATCTCAAAAATTCATATTTTAGCTCTACATATCTGTACCGTTTAAAAATGAGAAAGAACAATTAACAAAAAAAACGAAAGAGAATTGTACTCACGATAAAACAGAAACTTACTTTGATTGAGAGATGCGAAAAAGGAGAATCCATGTCAAAACTTTCCGAAGAATATGGAATTGGTATTCAAACTGTTCGAGATATAGTCAAACAAAAAAATAAGTTAGAGGCGTTTGCTAGAGATTGCGATAGTTCTGCAGGCCCTTCAAAACGAAAGAGTATGAAAACCTCGATATTCGAAGATTTGGATGCAGCCATGCTGATATGGTTCAATCAAAAACGAGCAGAGGGAATACCAATCAGCGGCGAAATGTGCATCGAAGCAGCGAAGACATTTCATAAAAATTTAGGAATCGAAGAAAATTTCAACGCCTCGTCAGGCTGGATGACGAGGTTCAAACAGCGACACGGGATTCGTCAGCTTACGATTCAGGGAGAACGCCTCAGTTCAACTACTGACGCTGCTCACGACTTCTGTGTCGAATTTCAAGAATTTTTGCAAAGAGAAAATTTGCAACCTGATCAAATTTATAATGCAGATGAAACTGGCTTGTACTGGAAGTGTTTACCAACAAAAACGCTAGCTTCGATAAGAGAAAAGTCTGCTCCTGGACATAAATCGTCCAAAGAGAGAATTACGGTTTAAAAATTTGATGATTCTGATTAACCGTGTTTCTCAATTAACCGTGTCCATCCTCCCCAGCATTATCCGGATAATCGAGAGTGCACTGTACTTTTTTAACAAAATAACAAAAATTTGATTATATAATTATTTATTTTATATATATATAACTTATAAAAATTAAAATGTTTTACAAAAATAACATTTAAAGTATGACAAAAACATTTTAAAGATTAAAACGAAAGTTTTGATTTTGATATTATTTAAAAACTATGTGTAAAATTTAACTAATAAAAAATCTAAATTTACTATAATAAAAAATAAAGACCATAAAATTTCAACATCAACGATTAAAAGCAATACTAAACAAAAATGTTTAATATTTTGATGGCTTTACTATTTCCATTTTAAACATTTATTAAACATTTATTTTAAACTTTTATTCTGATCAATAATGACTCACAATATTGTCTTTTCAAATGCTTATCAAAAGCCGAAATCAGTATCGAGTATTCATTTATTAATTTGACTGTCTCCCTATTCTGACAAGACATCAAATATTCACAGACTTTACTATTTTGATTTGAATAATAAAATTAATAGATGTGTGCTCACTAATACGAATTCGAAGATGGCGGTGTTTCTCTAATGGATGATTTTCGACATCCTCGACAAAAATTTATTTAAAATATTAGCTTACAAACACAAATTAGTTTTCGATTTTAAAGAGAAAAAAATCTATCCACCTTCGATTTAACATTCATAAATTAAAAGATTTTACCAAATCAATTAATCAACTGGTGTACAAAAACCACTCATTTACAACTTTATATTTGGTCTTTTTATTCATATTATACTCTTTATTCAATAATCGTTTTACTAAAATTTGAAATATATCATCTAAGTAAATATTCTTATTTGGTCTCTTTTACAGAATATTCAAACCCTTAGGAGCTAATTGAAAGGTTGAAGATAAATATCAAACTCTGAGTATCCAACTTTTTACCAAACCACATTTATAGTTTTCCTCACTGAAACTGTTAGAGGTTGAACCGTCATATATCCGTTGCCTTTCTGTAGATTTCAATTTCGTATTTTTCCTTTATTTGTCTAACTTAAACATCAAGGAAAGAGAGTGTATTATTAGCCTCAGTATCGATGGTTAAATAAATATTTGGATGTATTTCATTTATGAAACAAAATAATTTCAAAATTCTCAAGTTGCCCTAGAGACTGGCCGGTGGTAGAAGATTCATGGTGTTTATGCTGCATATCGTGCTTAGTCTATTTTATTTTTTATGGTAAAACCGTTCTTGTTCGGCTTAATTTTTATTTTCTTGGGGTAAAACAAAAGGATTTCTCTCATAAAAATTTTGTTTAATCTGCTTTTAACTATTTCTTTTAAAAAGATCTCCGATAAAAACTTTAAGTTTTCAGAAACAATTTTGATCAAATCATTAGAAAATTTTAATAGAGCAAAATCTAAATCAAAATTTGTTCAAAGAAACATAAATTCATATAACAAAATAATACAAACTCGTTCGCAAAAACACAAGTCATTCAAATAAATATACACCCGTTTTGTTCAAAATAATGGACCAAAATTGTTAATCCAGATTTTTTAGCATTAATCTGATTTAAAAATCACTCTATGACTAACAAAACTCGCTCTGATTGATTGACCAATAGGATCAAGCCAATTAACTCAATTATTTCAATTTTCTTGAAACTGATGCACGAGGACTCGGCACACATACTGGTACAGTTTGGTCAATCAAACAAAAAAGGATGACAATGATAACAACTCAAAAAAGACATTTTTGTTCTAGTAAACAAAATTTTAAATTTAAATTATTTAATAATTGCTTTTTTTATTTTTTTAATAATTTTAGTTTAATTCTTTTTAATTATTTATTTTCACATCAATATATGAAAATATCATTGTATACAAAAGCAGAAAGCTAAGGCAAATGAATCAGCATTGTGTCATAAAAATTATGTCATCAAAACAATTTAAATATTGAGAGATCGTCTTTAGACAGGAGAGAAGGAGAACATTTGAATACAAATAATATCAATATATAAATATAAATTGACATGAAATTGTGAAACACAGAGGCAAAACTTAAAACAAAAACTTAATAGGTTCTATCTGCTATATCGTTTCTTGGGACGAGCAATCCTAAAATCTGAAAACATAATTCTACTATAGGTGAAATAAGAATCGATTTCATTATTTCAGATACTCTTATATTGGTTTTGAGTTAATGATTGTCTTATTTTATATTAATCTTAATTTAATGAAACCCTATGAGGAGGCGACCGTTTTGCGGAGTCATCAACTCGCAGTAAAAATCAATCATGAAAATTAACAGAGAAGATTCTATTTTTGTAAGAATTTTATTAGTATAACACTTACAAGATAAAAGTGAATATTTAAACAAGAATGTTTTTTTTAATTCAATGTAATTAATTGATGAAATTGGATTTTTGATTTCTAATTTTAGTCCACTCTGAATTTAATTCCAATTCGCATAACGGTTATAATAATAATTAAAAAAAATTAATTTAATAAAAAAATATGAATTTGTTAGTGTCACAATTTTTTACAATAATGGGCACTACACCCTAATATGCCTAATTTCTACGTAGTAATGTATATTTCCATATGTTTTATACTCCTGTAGGTATTTTATGATGGTTTACTCTAAACAGCGATTAAGCAGAAAGATAATTTATTCATATAAGTAATGTTAGATAATGAAACTAAAGCTATTAATTTTCACGGCAATTAATCTTAAGGGAGAATATTACTGGAAAGTTTTTGAACCGAATGAAACTGTAAACTCGGAAAGTTTCTTACAATTTTCGCAACATTTAATGGGTATTCGACAACAATGTATCATACAGTTTTATATAGTTATTGTAAAAGAAATTGATGTTTCAGTGAACTCTTTTATCGAAATAAATAAATAAAAATATAAAAAATATATTTTAAATAAGTTCAATTATATCTCAATAAATGACTAACATAGATAAAATTTATGTTCAGTGTTTGATGATAGAACTGCTCTCATCGTCGACGAGATTGAAGGAAAAGAATATTGAAAATTGTTGTTGAAAAAAAAGAATTGACTGTTAATTTTGTTTATTTTGCTTTTGATATTTTCAATTTGTATCTGTGAATTGTTACGGATATATTTCCAAATATTGTCACATTGATTTTTTAACCGATCAATTTTAATATTTATCTTTTCTTTATATATACAATTTATATATTTATATATAATTTATACTTTAATAAAAATCAGTAGTAGGACACTGCAGTTATCATGCATGACACATTCCAGGCGACATGTTTTGAGGTCGACAGAAATTTTCAATTGAAACAGTACATTCAATGGGTCTTTCAACCTGAATACTCTCTTGATACTAATCCGCTGTACAAATTTCTTTTCCATCACATGGGAGCTGGACGTGTAGGTAAGAAGCTCGTTACTTTCATAATAATTTACTCCTTAACATTTACGGAGTTAACTAATCAACTTGTGTGTGTACGTAACGTTCTAAAAAAATATTAATCCTAATAGTGAATATTTGTTATAAATCTGCGAATTACATTTCATTGTTTATGTATACCTTATACCTTATACCTTATGTATACCTTCATTCCGGCCTCAATGTTACTTTGTCTGACACTTCAGTAGTGAAATACTATTTTTCCGCTTATTTTTTAAAACCGTATATATTTTTTATTTATAATAGAGGTAAGTTTTCTCCTCTCCTTTCCAGTCTCTAAAGGGAGGTAATACTTTAAGTTACTTCCTCCTAAAGAGTGGAAGAAAAAAGGAGACGAAAAGTTCTTAATTATATATTATTATAAAATATATATTATTATGAAATTATATATTAAATCTCGTATGGCAATATCGATTGTCAATTTTTTTCTGACAGGAGCTGGTACTAGTCATTCTTTCTGGCTTTAAATATCGAGCTGGTCGAATTCGACAAATCCCATATTCACCGATAGGGTTCTTGTTCCGCTAAATCGAAAATTAGGGAGGAACAGTTCAAATTTTAAACATCATCATAATTTCTAGTTTTCTTCCATCCTCAATTTTGTATATCTCTGGAATATTTATTTTCCATCATTATTTTCTCTCCATGAAGGTCAGAGTTGAAAAAGTCTGCAATTGTGTTAATTATTACAAATTTAGGCTGCTTGTTTTTCAATCAGTCATTTAATAGAATTTGAGTATATTGAGAAGAAAATGATGAGAAATAAAAAAGGGAACTTTGTAAAACCAAACTGTGTCAAAAAGGCTTTGAAGGTTAACTGTCTGGACAAGTCGACTTCATTAGAAAAAAGCTTCGTAATAAAAAATGAGATATCAGGACCAATTATCAAAAATAAATATTATTCATAGGAATTAATTAATATTGTGCAAAATCTTGTTTTTTTGAAGATGTCCCAGAAGAGGACGATTTAAATCTGTTTGATTAAAATGCCTATATTTTTTTAAAGATTTGAAATATTTAATATTAAAATATATTATGATTTTTTAAGTAATCGGTAAAAACAATAAAAGCAGTGTTTCCATTTAAAAAGTTTTGATTAAAAAATTACAAATTGTAATTTTAAATTGGTTAATTTATATTTTAAGTGGAATAAATTAAGTTGTAAACAAACGATTTGTGGGAATATTTTCCGTTACGATTGAAGACAACAAGAATAGTGTTGATTTCATGTACAATGAAAACATTACAAACAAAGAATGACAATTCCTTCACTGTGCACGAAAAAACAGTTTCCCAACTAAATACAAAACTGAGAAAACCACGCTTTGAAACCATCTGCCGAGCGTGCGACAAAGGTACAAAGACACCGAGACATGTCTTGTGTCTCTTTAAAATAAATAGTCCGATGATTATTTGAAGATTCAAATTAATGAATCAATTAATTATAAACATTTGTGTGTATAAAGATTTCAGTTTTAATCATTATCTGACATTTTATTTAATAAAAAAAATTAAAAAAAATTTAACATAAAAAAATTAAACTTATTATTGAAAAAATCTGAATTTCTCTCAAAAATATGTATATTGAAAAAAACTGAAGTATTGTTTAGCTACATCAATTGGAAATTTATGTAATTGTAAATAATAATAAAATTTTTTAAAAGGTTAATTGATTTTTGGTTTTTGCAATTCTAAATCGAAAATTTGGAAACAAATTTAAAAATGACTAACTATTTTGGTAGCAGATCGTGTTTGGACTTAAATTTCGATATTATCACTGATCGATTCCTCGATCAATGTCTTACATCAATGTCTTATTGGTGAACCAAAATCATTGATCAAAAATATCGACATAACCCAAGAATCCTACAAAACGATATTGGCCAATTTGGACAAAAGATATGGAGGTGCTCAGAGGCAATACGCCAATTTAATGAGAGAAATAAATGAGTTCTTTCCAGTGAATTTAAAGGACCTAGAATGTTTTTTAGGATTGTTGGAAGCTATTATTTCTAGATCAGAGAATAATAACAAGGAAGTGGAAATTGTAGGAGGATTATTATACATCACCTTGACGGCAAAACTACCAAAGTTCTAGTCGAGCGTTGGGAGAGAACTCGCCTTCCTGAAAGAAAACCTCAGCCATTATCAGTTTTAAAGGATTGGCTAATAAATGAGGTGGAAATAAAGCGGACCGCTGGGGAAGCCGTTCATGGTATCAGCACATTCAATCCCAAACAGCGAAATCAGAATATTAGAGAACTTTCTAAAGGAAATTCGTTCTTTCAAAAAGAAGAAAGAAAACTACCTGGATCGAAAAAAAGAAATTAAAAGAGCACCATGTTCGGATTTCCAAAAGGGTTTCTGCAAAAGAGAAAATGTGTGTACATACATACACGATCTAACCAAGGAAGAAAGTTCAATCAAATGTAAATATTTTGAATCCGGCAATTATAGATATGGAAATAATTGTAAAAACCTTCATATAAAGACAAACGTCTCGAATCTTGATCAAAATTCAAAAATAGAAGAGAAAAAAGATAAGAAATTTAGAACTACTGAAAAAGAATTCTCCCAAATTCCGCAAGGAGGTACGTTTGTTAATGAACTATCAAAGATAGATGAAATCTGTGTTTCATTAAGAACCGTTCCTGTTTACCTTATAAATAAAGGAACCAGACTCATTGTAAACCTCTTGGTGGACGATGCCAGTACTAATTCTTTCATTAATAGGAATGTAGCGATGAATTAAACTTAGAAGGAAAAATCAAGACATCAATATGCAAGATCTGAACGAAATCAAATCATTAAAAGCAAAAAAGGTTAACGTTGGACTGTAATCTATAGATGGGCGTGTGAATCATAGGCTGAATCTCTTTGTAGTTGAAAATGTAACAGGTGATTTAAAGGTTTGCAATTGGGAAAAAATAAAAGGAAAAAGGCCACATTTAACTGGTATTCAATTTGAAAATATTAATATAAATTATCGAGTCAATGACATATTAAGAGCTGACTACCTAAACTTACAATATTCAATAGAAGAAGTGAAAGGATTACCAAATGAACCAATAGCTCGCCTAACACCTCTCAGGTGGACTTGTGTCGGAAAGGTTCCGGAAAAAAAGAAATCATAAAAGGATCAATTTTGCAAGATGCTTCTTTACTAGGGAGCAAGAGACGGAAAATGATTTATAAAGATTGTGGAAATTAGAAGATGTACTCGATCGAGTTGATAATGAAATGACTGTGAAAGAAAACGAATTATTAGATCATTGTATCAAAAATGTAAGCTACGATGGAGAACGAATCACAGGAGGAATTCCATTGAAGGAGGTAAATCGGAAGCCACAGAACAATCTAAGGTCAGCTAAAAAAAGACTAAATCTTCTGCTGAGAAGACTTGACTGCGACGTCGGTCTGAAGAATGAATACGATAATATAGTAAAAGAATATATCAGTAAGATATATATATATATATATATATATATATATATGTGTGAAGTAACTGAAGAGAAAGATAATCAAAATGATGAGTGGCTTCTTCCGCATTTCCCAGTAGTAAAAAGACAGAAAGAAACCACCGAAATTAGAATGGTTTTCGATGCTGTCGCTAAATGACAAGGAATTTGTCTGATCGACAAGATTCATCGAGGACAGAAATTACAAACAGACCTGTTTTAGATTTTACTTAGATTTCGAAGATTCAATATTGCTTTAACGTGCGATATTGTAGAGATGTTTCTACAGATAAAAATTAAAGAAATAGACAGACGGTACATGCGATTTTTGTGGAGAAAGAATAACGAGTTAGTGAAATACGAATTTAACAGGTAAGTGTTTTGAATTAATGCGTCCCCATTCTTGGAACAATTAATTAGTAAAATGAACGTGGAAAGACATATGAAATCATTACTAGAAGCGGTGAAAGCAATTTTGGAATCAACGTATATGGATGACAGTTTGATATCTGTTGATACAGAAGAGCAAGCAGTAAAAATGTATAAATATTTAAAATGGTTGTGGAAGCAACCTAGGATGGATGCCAAGAAGTGGGTGTCTAATTCACAAAGTCTGAGAAACTTCATTCCAGAAGGAGACAAAGCAAAGGTATAACAAATTCTAAATGAGGATGAGAAAGTTGCTAAAACGTTGGGTTTAATATGGGACCCACAACGACAGGAATTTTCGTTCAATGTTAGAGAAGAAGTAACGGAATGGTTTACAAAGCGTCAGGTTTTAAGCGCATTGGCCAAGGTTTACGACCCGCTTGGTTTACTAACAGCATATCTAGTGCTGGGGAAAATATTAATACAAGAAATCTGGATGAATGGCACCGGTTGGGACGTCGAAATTTCAGAACCGTTAAAAATAAGAGCCTAGAACTGGGTTGAACAACAAAAGAATCTAGATAAAATTCGCGTTAAAAGAACTTTAATTGAAAAAGGAGGAAAAATTCAAATCCATGTATTTTGTGATGCTTCTAAGGATGCTTACGGAGCTGTTAGTTACATCAGAGTGATTGAAAAGAATGATGATAACACCAATATAATAGCAGCGAAAAGAAAAGTATGTCCAACAAAAACAGTTTCGATTTCACGATAGGAATTAATGGCTGCGGTAGTCGGAGTAAAGTTGGTGAGAAAATTAGTCAGCGCCTTGGGTGAAATCCTTTTTTGGACTGACAGCATGGATGTATTGTATTGGGTGACAAGATACAGGAAAACGTTTAGTACATTTATTGCTAATCGAATTGGTTATATTCAGGAATTTACAAGAGGAAATCAATGGAGATACGTGCCATCAAAGGAAAATCCGACCGATATTCTTTCTAGAGGGTGCTCAGTAACACAACTTTCAGAAATGCAAAAATGGTGGAAGGGCCCGAAATTCCTTCAACTTCAGTAAGAAAATTGGCTGGAAAGACCAACAGAGTTAAAAACGGATGATTGGTTACAGAAAAAAGGAGTTATCTTGAACACAGTGCATATTGGTGAGAAAAATGATTCCGAGAATTCCGTGGCTAATAATTATCATGCGAATTGGAGAAAATTGGTCTTGAAAAGAATATCCGAGACACATATGATAGATAGAGTTGAGGAAGCTGAAAATGATCATAAGGAAAGTGAGTTTGAATTAGCAGAAAAAATAAATAATAAAGAAAGATCAACAGGAATGGTTTAAATCGCAGATACAATTAATTAAGGCATGAAAAACGCTTAAAGCAAAGGATTCAACATTAAAAGCAAATCCTATGATTGCAGAAGATGAACTGTTGAGAAGCAACAGCAGGATAGTGAAATCTAAGTACCTTCCTTGGAATTTACGATATCCAATTATATTATCCAATAAAAGTGTGATAACAAATATGATAATAGAGCATATTCATCAAGACTTTCAACATTGCGCTGGTGTAAATCAACAATATTGCAAATTATCCGAAAGATTTTGGTTCCCAAAAATGCGAAGAACTATAAAAAATTATCAAAAAATGTGAAGTTTGTTCGAGAAGAAATGCGAAAGGAATCTGCCAACAAATGAGAAAAATTCCAAAGTTCCGTCTTCGAGAACCGTTGAAAGCGTTCGATAAAATCGGAATTGATTTCGCTGGTCCGATCCTTAAGAAACAAGGGCAGAGAGGAGCAAAGGATAAGAGATATATTTGTTTAATTACTTGCCTTCCATGTAGATGGGTACATTTAGAGATAACAAAAAAGCTGGAAACGGATGATCTTATAGGAGCGTTAAAAAGATTTATTGCCAGAAGAGGAAGACCATCTATGATAATTTCGGATAACGGAGAAAACTTTCGAGGGATAAATGGCGAAATTGTAGAGATTAAACAAGATACTTACAAGGTCTTAAAGGTATTAAATGATGGAAAAATTAGATGGATCTTTAATCCTCCGAGGGACGTCATTTTGGAGGAATTTTTGAGTCTATGGTGAAAACAATCAAAAACGCGCTATGCACCACACTCGGTACAGCTGAAGTTACTGATGAGGAATTGGAAACAATCTTAATAGAAATAGAGGGAATCGTTAATTCTAGACCGTTGACGAGATCCATGGAAGATTCTAGAGACAATCCAATACTTACCCCAAATCATTTTATCATTGCTGGTTATCAAGGAGAATGTAATTCTATGATGACAGGATCAAAAAAGGGAAATGTAAATTCCAGATGGAAGCACGTGCAGAATCTAACTCTTCAATTTTAGAACAGATGGAAAATGGAATTATTCATCGAATGGAGGAACAGAAGTAAATGTTTAAAAGAAAACCGAGATCTGAAAGAGGGAGATTTGGTATGGTTTTTAGAATCGGGTGATAATAATAAAAGATGGCCTATGGGAGTAGTAAAGAAGATGATTCTGGGACCTGATGTAGAGTGGTAGAAATAGAAATCGATGGGATACTGAAAAGACGAGCAATTCAGCAAATATGTAAAATTGATCATCAGAACGACAATGCTCCTGAAAAGATTTTAAAGAAAGAGATGAAGAGATTTCCAGATTAGAAGGTCAACAGAGTCAGGACAATTATGATAATTAATTGCTTCATGCGGGGGAGAAATGAAAGATTCAAATTAATGAATCAATTAATTATAAACATTTGCGTGTATAAAGATTTCAGTTTTATCATTATCTGACATTTTGTTTAATAAAAAAAATTTATCATAAAAAAAATTGAGCTTATTATTGAAAAATTCAAATTATAATGTATTTGAATATTCGTCTATTTTCCCTTTATATGCATTTAATGATTTTATATATTTTTTATATTTTTAATTTGCTCTCCTATTTCCCGATGGGTAGGGTCAGACGAGACTGGATTAGTGAGGAAGTCCAAGCGAGTTTTAATCCCACGCAGGTTGTTGAGGAAGATACCAATCGAGTTGTAGGTGCCTGGTCGATGAAAGACTTTATCTTTGGAAGTCCCCTGAGTAAATCGTGGCGGGAAAGAAGCAAGAGTCAGTCCGAGTGATAGTGTAGAGTTGGTTAGCGGGGAGTAGTTAGACTGTAAATAAGATTCAATAGCTCTGTAGATAGTTAATGATTTTATGGATAGAGTTAATAGAATTAGAAATGGAAATATAATAGAAGTTATGTTACAATTAGTATTAGAAATAACTAAGACAATATAGCTGTATTTATTAGTGAACAATTTACTTCTCGTCTCATCGGGAACCCTTTTCATAACCCAACTGTCACCGTTATGGCGCATACTCATTTGTTCCTTATCAGTATAAAATTTAACAGTAAGAAAATATTTCCGTCTACTACTTTAATTACTCGCCTTTAATATCGTAAGTAAAATGATCATATTTAATTAACCAGTTGAATAACTTTATTATTTATATTTTGAAATATTCACAACTTCAATAATATGAGACGGCATAATTAGGGGGACGTTTAATGGTAATCAGTGATTCAATAATATTTTGTTTAATTACCTAGAGCTTATTTGGTAATACTAATGTTAAACAGCTTGGAAAAAATAATTATTTTATAGTAAATTCAACTTTCATTCACTAGTTAACAATGTTTAAATGCAAAGAATGTTTTTTAGATATCATAAAGTAAAATTCTATTCCGAACCACTAGTTTATTTAATATTCAAAAACCCCATAGTTAAATTATATATATAATAATAAATCGATAATAAATTATTCGTAAGGAAGAGCTGAAGAACCTTTTAGAGGCGATACGGGCCGTCCCCGGCGAACACGCTGGATAGTTGTCGTCTGCTTCTTCAAGGGTCTCTTCTCTCAGGCCAATGTATGGATTATCAATATTTTCAACATCTTTATATGGGAAACCCACACCCGCTACAAAAGATGTTCCAATTGGTGAAAAACGTAAAAGAGGCAGACCATAAAAAAAACAAAAGCATTATTAATTAATTAATTGTTTAATTTTTGTTTTTAATTGTTTTTCATTATTTTTTTTGTTTTATATTAAAAAATTAAATATAGTTTTGTCTTATTTTTATGTAATATTCTTCACTTAATAAATGAAAATTCAATATAAAAATTCAATTATTTCTTTTACTTTCCTAATTTTACCAGTTCCTTTTCAATTAAATAATTACCTATTAAAAATAATATACTAGTCATTTTTTATTAATTACTGATCAAAAATAAATAGTACTAATCAAAAAATTTTAAAAATACTAATCAAAGTATTAAAAATAATGATCATTTAATACAGGGGTGGCCATAAGTCGCTTTACCCAGTTTTAATAATAATAAACACAAAATTCTAAATGATACAACTTTTAATTAATCAGCGTACAATAATAATTTCAAAGAAAAAACTTGAAAACAATTAAATCTTATCTTCAAAGTGTTGTCCTTCAGATTTAATACACAACTGGATTCTTCTCTGAACAGGGTGACAGATTCGTCGGCACAAGTCTTTATCGTTGTTCAAGGCTGCAAATTCTGTAGTAATTCTTTCCTTCAACTCGGATATGGTAAGAAAATTTTGTGAGTAAACGCGTTCCTTCAGGATACCCCACATTGAATAATCACAAGGTGTCAGGTCCGGTGATCGTGGAGGCCATTCAGTCGCCATCCAAAAAGTCGCGTACATTTCTACCATAATGAGGGGAGCACTGTCTTGCATCCAAACTTCGTTATCTGTGTCAAGCTGAGGTACGGCAAAATCACGCAGCATGTAGAGATATAGCTGAGAATTGACCGTTCCATCAAAGAAGTATGGACCCAGCACACCAGTTGAACGCATTCCTCGCCACACACAAATTCCTGGAGAAAGATTGTTGGTCTCCCATACCAGATGAGGATTTTCAGTGGAGTAGTACACGGCATTATGCAAATTAACGTGACCATTCAACTTAAATGAAGCTTCGTCGGTCCAAATTATTCTGTCCCTGATGTCAATGTTCTCATGGATTTGTTGCTGTAACCATTAGCAAAATTCTATGCGCTTGTCATAATCGTCATCATTCTTTTGATGGAGTAAACGAGGTGGCCGAACTTTCAACTCAATGTCCTTCATTATTCTACGTAAACTTGTGCGTGGTATATTCAACTGCAAACTTGCACGAACTACAAATGTTGATGGCGCATTTTATTAGAAAGTTCTAACATTTTCTTTATTTTCATCGGTATTCATATTGTTAGGACGCCCACTTCTTTTCTTGACGGTTAAATAGCCGGTCTTGTGAAACTTTTTAGCCAAAACATGCATTGATTGTCGTGATGGAGGAGCGTCATTAGGATACTCTTTTACAAATGCTGCAGCTACAGCTCTTAAATTTCTATCATGCTTTATCCACTGCTTTTCTGTAAAAATTCGTTGCTGAAGTGTTTATTGTCATGCCATACCAATATTGCCAACAACAATGAACAAAATGAAATAATTTTAAAATTTTTTAAATAAATAATTATTAAACAAACAATTTTATCTGATTTTTGTTTATAAATCATTTAGAATTTTGTGTTTATTATTATTAAAACTGGGTAAAGTGACTTATGACCACCCCTGTATATAGCGAAGAACAAAATCCATATCAAAATCAGTTATCGAAAAATAATTATTCCATTAAATAACAATTTATCATGAAATGGATTTTAAAAATAGTAAACCGCGTTTAAAATACTTAAAAAATTTTCGCATCTAGAACACTCTCAATGCACATAATATAAGCCTGCAAATGCAATACATACTTTGGTGATGTCATTCCTAATCACATTCAATAATATTGAACTTCAATGATGTCACATCTCATGACATCACTAGAGTTCGAATTCCGGTGATTTCATATCTCATGACATCACCGGCATATTCAATCGTAAGGTTAGATGCAATTTCATAAACTGACCCCAGGGTATATTGTGTAATATAATATTGCCTTAATATAAAAAATACAATACAATTAATATTATTTAAGAACTCCGAATTTTCGGTCGTGACATATTACACAAAAATACAGAAATCATTTATAGAACATTCCATGCATACATATGCAAAATACATTTATTAGTTTTGATTATAATTCTCCTCACAGCCATATTGTTATTTATCTGCACTTAACTTCTGATTAATCGCATATAACTGCAAGAAACTGTATAAATGCGAAAGAATTCCTGTATGTGAAATTTTTATTAGTATTGTCCATGGAGACTCGTTATATCATTGCATCAACTCAATACATCGAAACATGTACAATGATTATATTTTAAAACAAGCTTGCGTAATTTTATTGCATGAATATTATATAAATTATTTTATCATTTATTAAAACAAAACACAAAACAGTATATTCTGTCACTTTGTCCTCGTGAACAATTTTCCTATTGTAATCATCGCCCGATTTGAATGTGCCTGAATGATGTTTGACGGGGTTCACATGATTCACATAACTTGCTGTAGTAAGATCCTCTCATATAAATAGAAACTCTTTGTTGGCATTTCCGACATTTCATGTATTGGTATTGACAATTGTATGCGTGATTCACTATGTCCACTAGAAAGCCTTCGAAAGAGCACCGCTTGAACGGACATTTGACTTGCAAATGATCAATATCTTTGTTGGCTGCATAATCTAGATTCAGATCATTTAGTGTAAGTTGATCAATACAATTAGATTCATTACCCGGACATAATTTTGGACCACTGGACAAGTAACCCTTTATACATTTCTCACAAAAACGACATCCGCAAGATGATTGTTTGGCATTCTTTAAAATGGAACAGCATATGGTACATCTGAGTCCGTCGGGGAGATTAGGAAAAGCGGCTCCAAAGATTTTTAATACGAAATACATCTGAGATGTTGGGGACTTCGATGAAATGTCAATATCACAATTCAGATGACGGATACTGAACTCATTGATTTTAGTTGTCCCCTTACAATATTTGCAAGTGACAAGTCTCAATTTGCACAATTTCTCGTGATGTTTTTTCATTTTAAAAATAATTGTTTCCTTACATTCGTTACAATCGATTTCTCGAAACTCACAATTCCTAATATGGCTCTTCATATTCATTAAGTAATAGTTATTCGAGCATAACGGACACTTTGCCATTAAACGACCAATCTTATTGTTGATAGCCTTATCTTGTTTAACATCGTTCATGGTCAGTTGATCAACACAGTCACGCTCTCTCCCAGGACATGGTTTTGAACCATCGGACAAATAGACATTTATACATTTATAACACATTCTACACCCACAGGGTGTCTGTTGGGCATTTCTCAACATAGACTTGCATATAATACAATTAAATTGATCGGGAACGTTTTCATTCAATTCCATCTAAAAATAAAAAAATCTCAATAAAATTAGAAAGTTTTCTTACATTTTTTAAAATCCAGAAATAAAATAAACCTAAGAATCACTCTATTATTACATTTTTATCCAATTAAAATTTCATCAATTTGGATTTCCAAATTTTAGTCCAATCAGAATTATTCAAATCTAAAAAAATCCAAATTCTAAATTTAGAAAACATTTTAAAATTAGTCATAGTTTTTTGTTATATTGCATTTTTAATTGAAATTATTCTTTGGAAATAAAAATTAATCAAGATGTGACATTAAAAATTAAATAAAATATTACATAATCAACAAATTTAGAAATTTTCAAAATTTGTATTACATAAAAACTATGGGATTCAGAACATAGTTAACCTTTAATTTATGTGTGTAGCTTAAATGTTTCAAAATATATTTTAGTTTGTAATCATGTCATATAAAAGGATAAAAATAAGATTAATCCCTATTTTCAAACACTAAAACGTTTTAAATGAAAATTTAAACAGAAACTGCATAAACTCTCTTTCTTTACGACAAATGTAAGATTAATATTTATAAATTAAACTATTACATATTTTACATCCATATTAAGTTATAAAGGATTTTGAATATAATAAACGCATGAGATTGTTTAAATCAATCAAATAATTATTTATGTGTATAATTATTTTAGTTGTATAATAAATATTAATCTTAGAAATTGGTGTTTTCATATGAAAAATCGTTATATGGTAACCATGTTAAGTGTTTTTAACAATTTGGCACCATCAATCTCCAAACGAAAGAACGACTTAGAGCAATTCATGATTGACTTCAAACGATTTTTCACAGTTTCACAAATTCATGAAGGAATTTATGCATTGTTTGTGTTGCAATTCGATGATCGATTACAAAAAGCGATTAACCATCAAATATCCTTTGTAAACAGCATTTACTTAAATTAAAAATATTATTTTTAATTATTAAAAAAAGATTTTAAAACAACTATTATTGTTTTAATAATCAGAATTATCAAATAATAAATTTTAAAAAATCGTGTTTTATTGTTCTTTTAATAATCGATTGATGAAATTTACATCCTTAATTCAAGATCTGCAGGAATTATGAATTTTAGAAAAGGAAAGGAGTCAGCAATGTCCTATTTCAATAAAATGGTTGATAAAATTTAATGCCATCAATGGGATAAACCCGAACTAATGTAATATATTTTGGCGCACCGTATCGAACATGTCAATCTTTAAACTTAAGTATACCTTTAAGAAGGAAAATTTTAGGAATCAATCGAAGTAATTATCAGGAAGATTGACACTATTAAAACTAAATAACAACAAGTTGAAATGACCAATATTCACAGCCAGAAAACATAGGATAATATTTTGAAAGAACAAACGACGTTTTCAAAATCATTTTCAACAACTGCAGAATTTACAAAGAAATATGCAGACATAATATTTAACTAATGGAAAATCCAAGTATCAAGATAACAAACCGGAAGAATAGAAAATACAAATGTAATGTGCTAAAACTATAAAATGATTTGTCGCACATTTCGAGTGTTAAGATCACTGACATAATAATTAATAAAACATTTATTATCATTAAAAGTATAGTCATTTCAGAGATGACTTTCGGAAAATCCTTTACAATTTGTCCTCATTCTAATTAGTATAATTTCTCAATTTTTAATAATTATTATTCGAACAAATTTCTTAATTTTTAAATAACATTTAATATTTACTTAATTTTAAATAAATTTAGATATTTATAAAATTAATCAATTTTAAGTTTTTAACTTTAAAATTATTTTATATAATCTTCATCTAAAATTAGCTATGTAAAAATAGTTTTAAATACAATTATATTTCAAAAACTTCCGGAGTTTATTTTTTATTTTTTTTGAAAAATATTTCATTTAAATTATAAAAAATAATTAAAACTAATTATAAAATTATTTCAAACCTCAAAAATTATTTAAATAAAACGCTAAATATGCTAATTTAAATTTTTGAAAAAGATAAATTATATTTAAAATTTATCCTAACTTCTTACTTTTTAAATTTAAAGTTTATCGGTATTGGTTATGCGGTTTCCTGAATGATGTGACCGATTGACCGAAATAAAGTTCAAGTCGATCTACTCTCTCCCGGACTTCATCTGAAAGCAAGAAGAGCAGTTTTTTGAACTTCCGGGTCAATCCATCCGCATGATGCTTCAGCGTGTCTCGAAGTCGCTGATTATCCAAGGACAATGATGATCTTTGGAATTCTCTAATTCAGTGGTGGCCAAACTGGGTGTCGCGAAAAATTTTCGTAACCTTTCGTAAAACTTTTTTAAACCAAAGAATAACCAAACCACTATATTAAATGTTTCATCATTAATAAATAAGTTTTATCCAACAATGCTTGAAAAGCTAAAAGTTATGTCTTTTTCATTTTCAATTCCAATGACCGAAAATTCTAGTTATGTAGAAAGGCTGAAAGGCATATGGGTGTCGCGAAATTTTTCCGTTTACAAAAAGGTGTCGCGGCGCAAAAAGGTTGGCCACCACTGCTCTAATTTAATATCGATTTCATTGATTTAAGATTTGTTAAAATTATGAATGTAAGTCAACATTATCCAATATAATTTTAACGACCCACTTTTTTCTATTTGAGAAAGGTAATTTAGATTTATACAAACACCCATTACAAAAAAGTTCAATTTTGAAATATTATTTAAACCAAATTTAATTAAGAAAATATTTTAACGTGTTTTTATTACTCATAATAAATTTCGAATTTGTCTTTGCAGATTTTCGATTTTCATTCTTGCTTCGAATTGTGAATTTTGAGTTGTTATTGGAGGAACAGACTAATAAAACAATTGGATTATTAAATTCTCATGAATTTTTAAAAAATATCAATTCTGTTCGAATGATCAGTTATCATAAATAAAAGACCAATTTTCCAACTAGATGGAAGAATTACGATTCCAATTTCAACACATTTAAAATATTCCTAATATCAAAAACATTCGAAAATTAGTTTCGACTGTCCGTGATTGCAACACATACGGAGAGAATGGCCATATTTAAAATGTTCAGTGTGTAGAGCTCAAGATCATCTCAGATATCAATGCTACAAGAAAAAGGAATACATGCCATTTCTTCGCTTAAATAGAAGTTAATGTAACCGACAATAATTTTCAATATCGACAGCCCGTTTTTGGAGTGAACGAAGTGGATTAAACACAATCGATGGGATATTAAGCAGAGAATGCTTCAAACTACAAGGCTCTGTCAAGTCAGGAGATGATTAGAACCAAAAATGGATTCTTTTATGGGGGTGACTATTAATTTGTCCCCTACTGTATTTGTAACATATGTTGTGTACTACATCATCGTTTGAGTTCTGAATGAATTTCATTGTATATAATGTTGTGTGCAGGAATATGTGCCTTTTATACGTATATTAAAAAACTTACTTATAAGGAAACAGATTAATTTTTGAAAGACAAAGAAACTTCAAATCTTCGTGGCGATACAAATTTATATAAATATATTGATAAATATTGGAACTTTTTTATGGCTGGAAAAAAAGCTGCACTGATCAAACATTAAATCAAAACATCTGTTGAGCAAATTTTACAAACATCCCGATAATTTAGTATATCAAACTGCATGTAATAATAAAAAATGTTCTTCTCCATGGATCACACCGATGGTTTCTGAGTCGAAAAAAAATTAGATCATGCTTAGATTTTCGCCTGCTAAATAAAGTAATGAATGAAAAGTAATATGAACGAAATTTTTGATTCTTTAATCGAAATAAAAAGTTTTAGTTCTATCGATTTTGATAATCATAGATCATCAGACTTAAAAACACATTCTCCACAAGAGCTTGAAACTTTAGTTTTACAAGAATGCGATTTGATATCTCAGTAACGAAGATCAATGAATGAAATTCTTAATGGTATTCTATGAAAAAAACATTGGTATAATCTCCATTGAAAAAATGTACATTTCTTTGAATTAATACTCAACCGCTGCTTGCCATTTGTCTGAAACCCGACATTTTTAACGCTTAAGGTCGTTAACAAATAACCACCAATAACAAATACAGTTTGATATGATTTACAATTAAATAAGGCATCTTCTGTCCTAACATACACACCACATATCCTTTTTACAGTAACATCTTTTAGTATTCCTTTTGGAGAAGCAGTCGGCGACATTCCAACCTTTCTGTTCGTGTTTTTGAAAAGTAGATCACAAGAAACGAGATTGCTCAGAAACTGAGGTTGCTTAGTTCGCTTCAACAAAATAATAAAATTATGGAGACTTTCGGCTTTGCTGTTGTCAAAAAGTTAGTAAAGAATCCAACCAGTCTATTTTCATACTATTCCGAACTTTTCGAGTCGATGAATGATATTGGATTGCTTAAAATTGAAGTTTTTATCTAGCATTCGTGTCGTTAGGCTTTCGTCTCCTTTCACAGCTGCTGAAAGGGCTGGGTTGTTCTTTTTCTTCTTCATTAGCAAGGTTTGTATCACCCGTTTTTAACCATCTTTCAACTTGGATCTTGCTTCTTGTTCCCTTACAGAAAAGTTTGTTATTATAGCGATACGACTCCATCGCGTTCAATCCTATCTAAGTGGTACAACATAGTATGGTGAATATGAGTATGATTTTCAACAATCCTTTCTAGTAACTAAAAAAACAGAGAAAATTATTATTAAATAAGAACAAAAAACATAAGTTTTCAACGAAAAATTTGAGTAAAAAGCCTCAACCTAATAAATTTGTATAGTAGGTTAGATGGATTTCTCGTGTCATAACTCCTGTTTTCTCGGATCAATATTTGCGTCAACCCCTGATTGGTCCTGATTACCGAAAAAGATGAACGATCGCAATTGTGGGCCTCTGATGACATGAAACCCGATGTCCCAGTGCTCCCCCCTCAATTCCCCAATAAATCAATCAGTGCTGGAAAGCACTAAAACTAATTCTCGAAAAACTATGTTTATATTAATAAATTTTGTCTATATAATGTATTTCTCTGTAATTCCATTATCTTTTTGTAAATAAAATAAAAAATGTTTAAACTATGAATATATAATAATAATATAAAATAACTAACATGTAACGAAAAGTAATAAAAAGAGTTTTGATAACAAAAACTCTGAAAGTCAATGTCCATTGAAGATATTTATTTTTTGTTATTTTGATTTATATTGGTTTATGACTCTCTTAATAGAAACAAACTCCATGAATGTTCGTAGATAATCTTTTTTATGATTAAAAAGAATATTCTAATTTAATTAATTGATAGAAATAATAAAATTGGTTATTGTATAGGGCTTACTATAGGCGAAATGTCACTAATGTTCGTTGAACGTTGTTTGTAAAGTGCATTCTATTTTTCATTATGGTAATTCGACAAAATAACGTTTTCATATGCAACGTTTATTTTTTCAGCACGAATATATTAAATCTCTTAAGAAAACTAATATGGTTTCAACCGCTTAATAATTATCAAAATTTGAAGTCTCAAAACTTTCATTGACTGACATCGAGCTAAATTATTAAGATTTTAGAACGAATTGTTTAAATATAATTAATCAATTGAAAATTTCCATATTATAAAATTAAACTAATACTTCCTGATTATGGTACAAGTAAAGAACCCGAATTGTATAACAAAATTTATTTAAATACAAGTTGGGTGTACAAAAATTTATTATAAAACAAGAGTTATTTCATGCCCTTTCGGGACTTGATCTGATTTTTGGATTGGCTCTTTTTTCGTCAGGATTACTGTTCGCCACTTCGGTGATTACTGGCGCTGTGTTGGACAGCAACTTCGGTATCTTCAGTATCTTCATCTTCAAAAACTACTCCTTCAATTGTTGGGGCTCTTGGATCATGGCCCGGATCATCTCGATATCGGGACAGATTTGATGTATCTCTGCCATCATTGAACGCAGGCCAATGGCGAGCACTCCATCGAATGTTGCTCCTGATTGTTGCGTATGCGATGGCTTTCTCCCTATGAGATAGAAAGATCGCTCTGAGTGCCTTGATAGTATCTGGGATCCAGGTTCCCAGTGCTCCTACAATGAATGTGAATAATAACATCTTATGATCGCTGTGTTGCTCTTGTATAAGTTTAACAAGGGAGTCATAGTGGTCAAGATTGTCCGTTTTGGCTCGCGACAGATTAACCTTTTCATCAAAGGGACACTTCACATCAATCAGAACTATACGTTTCTTTTCCGGAAAATAAACCTGAAGGTCAACTCTGAGCGGAGATTACACAAATTGACACTGAAGATTAACGTATAGTTATGCATTACAGTATTCCTTAATCTCAGATGCAAGAATGTCAAGGACACTGTCGTGACGAGCATTTGTGTAGGACATAAGGGGAAGACAGCAACAGAGGACATGCATAAGGGTTTCAGCAAAGTCTCCGCAACGACGACAAAGAAATGTTTCCTTAAAACGACAGCTAACAGGAAGATTATTGGATCGACCCTTTTGAATGAATTCCCATTCAAAGTTAGACAAATGACTGTTGTAGACAACAGAGGTCGTGTAGGAAGAAAGGGAGAGGGCAGACGCCGATCGCCCGGCACTTTTCTGGTCAGTCCAAGAGTGAAGGTAGTGGAGGGAAAGACATTTTCTAAGGAACGTTGAAACTTTATCTTTTTCGGAAGCACGAATGGTGGATGAGATCTGGTAGTCATTATTGGAAAGCCTGATGGTGATGCAAGTGAAGGGGAACTCATCACCGAAGCAGATTGTGATACCAAGATTCTTCAGTGCAAAAATTGTATGTTGAATTTTGTTCAACCAATTACTGCAGATATGTGGACAGAACCCTTCATTGATCCAGTTAAAGATTTCAAATCTAGACTGTTTATGGGATGCGAATTTCAGTGTAGTCCACATAGCATCCTTAACATAACTGTCAAAGGAATTGAGAAGGTAAAAGCTGTGGGTCACTGATTGCACCATGTACTCGACAAAAACAGAAGTGAGACCAACCCATCCATGCTCTTTATCAGTATAAATATAGGAATTAGAAGCTCGTGCAGGAAGATACAGTAATTCCTTATGTTCTTGCCGAACAACAATTTCCCAACCAGTTTTCCAAGCAGTAATATCAGGGAAGGGAATGTAAGTGTTCCGGAAATAAAACACCATCTTCAGATGAACAAAGGTTTGATAGGCATGGAGCTTCTGCGAGAGTGAGAGAACAGAGTTCTTTAGAAGAATCAGATCGGCAAGAACATCTGCAATAACTTGATCAGGAGTATGACGAAGCAGGCGGGAGATGAAACAACCTAGATACACGTATCCTTCATCAGCTTTGAGGTGGGGAACAATTTGACAATCAAGAATGACCATGGCATCTTTGTCATAAGGAAATTCCATATATGCACACTTTGAGATTCTGAATTGCATCCCAACAGCTCTAACATATTTAGATGCACAGCTAACTAGAGTGTTTATAGCATAACTCGAAGCACCAAAGAGTACCAAGTCATACAAGAGATGGTGGACTCACCAATCTTGATCGGGGTGCGACATCGGATAGAATCCAATTTATTGAGGATCGGGTCAATGCCAATATTAAATAGGAGCATAGACAGGGGGCAGCCCTGTCTGACTCCAACAGTGACAGAAAGACGATCAGTCGCTTCACCTTCACAGATAATTTTAACAAATAACAACTAACAAATGAAAATCCTCGTTCTTTTATACTAAGACAATATCAAAATATTGTATAATATGCTGTGGGGTCAGTTCATGCAATTTAATCCGACCTTACAATTGTATATTCCGGTGATGTCATGACACATGAAATCCCCGTAATTTGAACTCCAGTAATGTCATGAGATGTGACATCATCAGAGTTCGATATTATTGAATATAATGAGGAATGACATCACTACTGTATACATTTTTAGAAATTTAATATAATTCAATAAAAATTATGTCGCAATTTGAAATATAAATCATTGTCGAACAAATAAACATCAAAGTTTCCTTCTGTGCGAGAGAAATTTCAAATAACAATTTCAAATACCCACAGAAACAATTGAATAAAAACATCGAAACAATAAATTATGTTTTAAGTTATAACGATTTGGCTTATTTTTTAAACGTAACTTATAAAAAGTAAAGCAACTGTCATTTGCGTCAATACAACGGATATTACGAAAATATTGAAAATGTATATTAATGAAATAAATTATTCAAATCACAAAATGAGGATAATAGTTACATGAATCACTAGTCTTGAGAATAGAATATATTGTAGTGGCACGGCACTTTATCACATTCTCGAAGCAGTAATTATCTATCGATTTGAATGTGCCTGAATGATTCTGTTTCTCACATGTTATGTTTATATTCTTTCAGATAAAATCAACCATTTTATTGCAGATATTTTTACAAATTCTTCGAATGAGCGAGAATTGAATGGGCATGTGACTAAAGATGCCGAATCTCTGTAGATCGCATACCTAGATCTATATCACTTCTTGTCACTTGATCAGTACAACCTTTTCTTTCATTGAGCATGATTTAGGATCACTTGACAGATATATTTTGAGTCGATTTGAGATATTTTAACAATTAGCTTCAACGAATCACAATGGAAGATACAACCAATATGAATAATAAAAGGATGAATTATATGTATCACTATTTAAATGTTTAATATATTGAAGTCTGTGATTTTATCTTTGTTACAATATTTGCACCTGACGTTTCTCTTCTTGGCCAATTTTTCATCGCTATTTTTTCGTGTTAAGAAAATTTATTTCGTTACATTTTCACACGCCATAATTCAATTTTTAATGTGACTCTCGATATTCTTGAGGACACTTATAAAAGAGCATGACTTGTGCGGACATTTCACTGGTAAATTAGCGATCTATCTGCTCGTAGTATTGTCCTCATAAATTCAGTCTATGTTTATAATTTCGGAACAATCTGATTCACTTCCTGGACACTTTTTGTTTGATACATCCTCGACATCCGCATGTCGTTTATTTGGTATTCTTTAAAACAAGACAAGACACGCATTTCAAATGATCAGGAACGACGAGCTTCGAATATTGCAACTGTGCCATTTCTGGCATGTTATCTTTCGTAGCTGTCTGGAAAATAATACAAAAATCATAAATCTGTAAATCATTTTTATACCTTTATAAAAATGAAAAGATAATAGAATATTTATTTATATTATTTAATGTCCAATCAAACTAAAGTTTGACTTCCCGAAACGATAATTAGCAACGGATTTTCCGAATATCAGACGTCAAAACTAATATGAATCAACCGACAATTATAGGATAATTAGGCGTTTATTTGATTTTTAAGATCAATCGACCCATTGATTTCAATTGAAAACAGTATTTGAAAGTTCTCGTGACAAATTGCATTTCATTATGTCAAGTTGGTATTCCAAAATAAACGCTCGTTCACTATAGTTTGTTGTGATCGCAATGTCAAAAGCAGCGCCATTAGAATTAGATCACTTCTTCTGGGTGATATTTTTACAACCTCCTACTGATACTTCGTGAACTACTAAATCAGAATCTCATGTTCACAATTGAAAATTCAAAGAAATATCCATCTATGATGCACAGAAATCACTTTAACTTTGACAAATTCTCAAAAAATATTTCGAAAATAAAAAATGAGAATTCACAAATATTTGAAATTTAAAAACAAAAACTAATTCAAACAATAAATTCTTTGTAAAAAATTGCCACGTTCGTTAAACCTGTTATAAATATTGTTTTCTGAAGATTTTCACAAATTGAGAATAATAAGACAAGTTATTTGATTTACCTATTGTGCAAAACTTGAACAGTTTCTATTCAATTTACTGGGACTATTTACAGAAGACGTTACTGATTTGTGGCAAGAAGATCAGGGATTATCATTCTGACACATTCATACCCAATCCCAGTTTCCTTGAACTCGTTTTTTACTCCTGCTCAATGAATACCAGATTTATTTTACTTATTTGACTCACAAAAAAGAAATAAATCATTTAATGTCAAAATTTGACTTTAATTCAATTTCAATGAAATTGTAAATATAATTATCGGTCTTTAATTATTAGCATGAATAATAAAGCAATAATTATTTTACAAAAAACGATTACCGACTTACGACTGCCCGACATATACAGCATCGAGCAAAGACGACCATTCTATACTCACACAATGCAGCTCTATGTGCCCCAGTGAGACGGACATTCAGAGAGCTGCATTGGGCAAGCTCGAATGGTCGTGAGAGCCAGACGCTGTATATCGGGCAGTCGTAGGTCGGTAATCGTTTGTATTTCAATAAATTAAATTAATATATTTTGCAATAAATAGAAATATTAGCAATTTTGAGAATAAAAAGTAAAATAAAGCTTAGGCGTTTCATTTTCACAGTCAGTGAATGACGAAAGGCATACATAAAACCAGGTCTGAATGCATCAGAACGATAGCCACATTCTTGCACAAATTAAGTAGTCAATTTTGTAAATGTCAGACTGGAAATTGGATAAAATAGCTTGATAAAGTAGCGCAAGGAAATAAATAAACCTGTTGATTACTTCAATTTGTGAAGATTTACAGAAATAAGTAATATTATAACGGTCTGACAGAATGTACTCACTTTTTACATACATCGACAATAATTGCTTTCTATTTTGTTTTTAAAATTTCAAAATTTTCTAATTAAACATTTTTTTGGAAATATTTCTTGATATTTGTAAAGTAAATTGGACAATGTCTTGAACATTTGCAGAGGACATTCTTTGGTTCAATCGCGACCACAATAATTGGTTATTTCAAAGTACGATTTTACTAAATATTCCACGCTCATTTCCGTCAAGTAAAATCGATACTTTTTACGAGTTATTTCCGAACATCATTAAATCAAACTTTTATCTTATAGTTAATTTTAATTATTGTTGATTAATAAATTATTCTATTCCAAAAGATAGTAAGGAGGGACCAGGGTGTTCGTTATAATAGAGTGCATTTATACCCATACAAGAAATGTCATAAATTATTTGTCACAAAAAAATGATTCTCGATGAATTCTTATAAATTTAATCGTAAAAATATTTTTAGACGATATCCTAATTATTGACACAACCAATAATTATATATATATATAAGTTATCCCTTTCATTAAGCTTCTTAGTCGTATGCATTCATTAATTGCTTGCGTTGGAATGTTTCGGGCAAACTCCGACATCAAATCTTTGGAAGAATTAATTTTCCAGAAATTCAATAACATCTAGAAACAAAAAAATACATTAAAAATATGAAATTCATGCAAACATAATAAAAATAAACATAAAACGTTTTGGGACCTTTACATGGAACAAGTAGTGACAACTGCCATTAGCTTCTTTATGTATTTGATTTGAAATTCATAAGTATGATATAATAATAATCTTTTGTTTTCTTGATTTACAAGAATTATTATTAGTATGAACACATTGCAGACAAATGACAAGATAAATCATCTTTTATATGATATATTTTTACTGAAAATTTTTTCGGTATTATAAAACAACTAAACTCAATAAAACTTTAGCCTAAGAAAAACTAGGAGTGTTAGACATGCTTTAAAGTGTACATAATCAACGGAAAAAGCAATAGTATTACTTAAGTACCTGACCTATGATAAATAACCTACTTTTTGCTCACTGGTATAAAAATTTATACGGGAAATTTATTTACTCGCTCTAAAAAAATTCTAACTAATTTCAAATAATTATTCTTCATATCACGATGTTAATTGATAAATATCAATTCTCCATGACTTATACTTTGAAATGTAATTGTAGTATTTCATAATTTTAATTTATGATATTTAATTAATGTCAATGCTTTCTGATCAAAATTTACAACTGTTCACCAAATCCTAGCACTTGTTTCAGTCAAATTTGTCAAGAATAATAGCTCTTTCTGTTTGTTAGATTATATATACCATGAACTTTAAATATATTGCTGTTGGATTCATCGGAATATTGTACAGACGAACCTGGTTAATATAATGTATGGTAACGTCACTCATCCCCACATGCGATAATATTGAACTCTGGATTTTAAATTCAGGTGATTTCATGTCATGACATCACCGAAATATGCAATTGCACGGTCAGATTGAATTACATGAACTGATCACATGGCTTATTATATAATATCATATAAAATGAGAAGTATTTCATTTTTAATTGACTGTTGTACCCAATCAATATTTAAAAAATATATTTTATCAAAGGAATTTGCGTTCTTCAGAATAAGCTTAGTGTTATCAACTGATATTAAACGGCATTAGCATTAAACAATATCGTATAATTAAGTGTTTAATACAGTCACAACCATTCTACATAAAATATACTTAGTAGTCAACGTCAACAAAATACAATCCACGAATTTTCAATAACAGTATTAACTAATGCAACATCTGTTGCTAGGACACGTGGTGACAGTTTATTGTTGCCAGAGAATATATTTCATTGTTATATCTTAGACACAATACAAACCAGAAACTATAGACACTAAATATCTACTAAATTTTGTAAAGCAAATATTGTTTACACTTTTTATTAGGTTGTGACATTTCACAAGACATTATACAAAAAAAATTATTGTTTGATTAAAACTGATAATATTTTTTTTATTTTCTACTAACGTTAGTCATTATATTGTATTACCTGCACTTATCATACTTATTACATACGAAACATTACTTTTTCTTCATATTTCTTCATAATAATTATTCATAATATTACTTTATTCGCTAAATAAAAATAAGTTGAAAAAGTATTGAAAATCAATCATGAAGATGCACAGATTGATTAAAATTTTTGTAATGAATAATTATTAAAAACTTAAAACTCACCAAGATTTATACAATCCATATTAAAAATAATAACATTCGTGCATTACATTACAAACTAATTCCAGTGGCAACTCATTTGTCTAGTAACAAATTAAGTAATTTGTGTATATTTCTCTACATCGATCCTCTTTTCATAAATACTCGTGCAGTTAACAGTATCTGGAAAATATAATATTCTATATACTCTTGATTATTTTGCTATTTCTCAACTTGAATAATCATTTTTGTTATGCTAACTCACGAATTAATAATTTTTATGATGCATTACTGTTCAGGAATCAAAATGTAAACAATTGTATCGTATTTTAGACACTTAAAATTCGTTTTTGTAAAAGTATATACTTATATTAACAAAATGTTTTTAATGAAAAATGGTATTATTTATACGTTTATTCGATTGGAGTGTAAACTGTGAAGGAATTCAATTTTTGTTAAAAAATAAAATTTTCTGAGTACTGTCATTGTTTTCTCGATCTGGATCGTTTTTCATTTTATAATTTTCTCAAAGTAATTTTCCCAATTTCATCTGTATTTCCAACCATAATTATGTTTGTTGAAATTTCTAAGAACTTTCAATTATCTTACTAATATTTTTTGAGATCGGCTTTTCGAAGTGAGTTTTTTGTTGAGCAGCATTTTGATTTTGTGACTATTGATTTTAATGATAATTCAATTCCTACATAATTGTGTTTAACAATATTTATCGTATCTCATTACCGATATTTAGCATCGCGCCGCTTGTTGATGTGTTTTAAAATGTACAAATACAGAAGAAAAATTAGCTTATCAAGTATGAAACTTTTTGGCGTAAATTCAAATAGTTATGTATTTGACAATGAATTAACATTATGTTGCTTATTTTTTTGTTTGATTGATACATATCTTGGCTATTGAACATATCAATAAAAATATATAAAATAATTGATAACTTGTTCAAATATTCAGTATTTTAAAAAATGGGAAAGACAGAAATTCGAACTACAATCAGACTTCTCGTATCCGTCCCTCTCCTAACCGTCACCCTCTCATTCCATCGTGATTTTAATTTGACAGAGCTTCAAATCTCCATTGAAAACGACCTCTCATATTCGTCACCCTCTCGAAAAACCGACCCCGACCGATACGAGAGGTCTGACTGTATTATTAAGTATGAGTTCCTACGTGAAACTTGAACATCAATAGTGTACTCGGATACAATGCTACTACACAATAGACAATCTCAAATTGGTTCACGAAATTCGCCCAGGAACATAGGTATATAATTAAGAACTGAAGTTAACCGTAGAATCGGATCCATCACAAGATGCTTATGATTTATTGCTAACGTTTACTGTTACAGAGTAAACAATATTGAATCACTTGGCTCAAATTAGTAAAGTCGAAAAGTTGGATACGTAGATTCCGCATCAGTTCAATGAAAAGCAGGAAACAAAGCGTTTGAATGCCTTTTCGTTAAAATGTTATCACTTTTTGAATCGAATCCTTTTTTGTGATGAAAAGTGATCAAATATGATAATGGCAAACGTTCAACAAGCTGAGTGGAGACGAATGAAGTACCAAACAAAACATTCATCAAACAAAACTGATGGTGAGTTTGGTGTAATCATTATGACTTCATGAAATCGGGTTTTTTGATCACAGTAGATATCTACTGCAACAAATTGGAAGATATGATGCGTAAACTAAAATAAAAACAGCCTCTGCATCATTCTTCATACTCATCGAGGATCCACTTCTGTACTGCACCCAATTTAGAATATTATTAATAAAACAAATTAAGGCAAAGTATTATAATAAATTTAATTTATAATTTAGTTTTTATTTAATTTAAGTTAAAATTAAATAGCTTTTTGTTAGATTTAATAATTTTGAATGATTCACTTTTTTAATTTCATTGAAATAATATTAATAAATAAAGTATTTTTTTGAATTTTACATCCTTATGTTCACGGTTATCTTTCAGAAACTAATGTAGATGGACACAGGAATATTGATGTCAAAAGTCTTAGAAAATCGTAGTGTCGTAATTTCTTTTTTAACCCTTTCCAGCCCATTGTTGCCATATGGCAACATATTTGAAAAATTAAATTACAGTTATCTCTTTACCCAATTTAAATTTTACACATAGTAATAGTGTCTAAAAAGTCTAATAGATGACACTACATATATTAGAATGCAAAAAAGCGCGATTCTCACTTGTTTCTTAGCAAACAAAACAACAATAAAATTTTTTTTTCAAAAATAATAATTTGAGCTGGAAAGGGTTAATTTTTGCGAAGTCGTTACACCATCGTATCACACTGTAAATCATACTGACGTATTTCTGATTTCGGTAACTACTTCTATTTACCAATTGAAAATAGGGATGAAAGAGTTGTGTAAATCTTCTGAATTGTAATTCAAACATTCGAGTAGGCACCAGTCAATGACCACAAAAATATCACACAACATTCAAATATATTCTCATCGCGAATAGTAATTCAAATCAAATAAGTTCTCTATGAGGGTCCAATGGCAAAAGAGAACCATGCAAATTATTTGTCATGTTAAATATCACACGCATAAAAAACCCTCAAAAATCTTCTTTAGTCCCAAACAACAATTAAAATCGCACCTCTAAGTATATTAATACCGTCATTGTTGTATTTGCTCGGTCACCAAATGTCGAAAATTCTCAACTGAATCTGAAAACAAAGAAGCAAATTTAAACAAATAATCAAATTTTGAATAAATATTTTTTTACTTTAATTAACTGATGAAAGACGTTGATCAATATTTTCTAAAGGATAATAAAGTGTGACCTGTGATCTGAAATTTAATGAAGTATTTATATTGATATACTGATAAAATTTGATCTCGTGACAGTTGTGTTAAATGAGGAAGTAAATTGGTTTTTTAAAACAATTGTAACAATATCAAGAAAGTTAATAAACAAATTTAATTTTATGAAACTTAATTTAAATTGTTGAATTAAATTTGCAAATTAATATTTATTATTATTTCGTCACTATTTAACATTTAATTTTTATAATATTGATTTGTTTAATTATTAAATTATATTTATCAGGCGAGATTTATGATTATTAATATATATAATAATCACTTGAAAAAAATCAACTAGATTTTTAATTAAGTAATAATAAAATTAATTATAAATTACATAATTTGTCTTCGAAAAATTTATTTATGCAGTTTTTATTCAAAATGAAAATAATAAATAAATTGAATTTTAATCTTTTTTAACTCTACTTTTTAAGTCCGAAAATATCAGATATTTTTAGAGCTTTCTGTGAATAATTAAAATTGTAATGAAAAATGAGAGTGAGTGGATCTCTATCTTCCATTAATTAAATAAATTAATAAACACAAAATAATCTGGAAAATTTATTGTTTAGAATGATCAACATAAGGTTGTTTCAGGATTGTTGGTATTAGTGGTATGAAATAAATAGATTGTTTTCCAGAATCCCAAATCAGTAATAAGTATATTTCTGTACCAGTAAAAATATGTTAACTGAAATCATCAACATGATTTTTGCTGAACAAATTTTGATTCCATGTTTAGACTGCTACTAAACATTCATCGGGTGAAACTCACTATGCGAGTGGTTTACTTGTCGGTAGTTTGATGGAAATTCGTCGGCGAGAGTGCCAAGTGAGACGAATTTCCAGTACCGACTAAACCAGAAAACCCGATAAATGATTAGTGCTCCGGTTGAATGCGTCGCAGCTAATGTTATTGAAATCGATTAACAATTAACAGGATTGCGTCCCGTTACACGAACCAATTTCATCCAATACGGCACTAATGTGTTCCGAATCTGAGGGTCACCAACGTTGTATTTCGGATAAACAACATATCGTCTGCAAAGATAATTATTTTAATTGAATTTTTAATTCAATTGATTAATTCAATTAATCAATAATTTAATACATATATAAATACACACATTAATATATATATATATATATATATATATATATATATATATATATATATATATATATA
>MQRK01181925.1:602-20807 GCA_001938485.1 Girardia tigrina
TTTGACACAAATTATGAAAGGATTATTGCCGAAGCATTGTTAATAAAGCATCATAAACCATGCTTAAACGTGCAAGGTGTTTCATCTAATCATATTAAAGTTTTTTAAAATATCATTAAAAATATTTTTTTTAAGAAAAGAAAAAAAAGCATGTTTTTGAGACGTATGATGTAATATTTTTTGAACTATATAAATAGCAATTAATCACTTTATTTCATTGCACTGAAGATGCCGAAATGGTGAAACGCGTTTGTATTGGGAATAAATTTAATATTAAAAAATGGCCTTTCTTTTCATATATATATATATATATCGATTTATTTATAGCATTATATGGACTACGAGATTAAAAAGCTGGACATCCGTGTCTTACTGCTTCACTATTAGAAGAAAGGCTTGACAACACGATTACTACAGAATGCACGAGATGACCGCTTTTGGAAACGAATTGTGACGTCGGACGAGAAGTGTATCTACTTGGTCAATCACAACCGAGACAAGCGATGCGTTCCACCGGGTCTAGCAACGCTGTCAGTTCCAAAACAAGATCGATTTGGCTTGAAAATCATGTTTTGTGTCTGGTGGAACTTTGGGGGAGTCGTGTACTTTGAGTTGGTTCAGAATGGCAAGACCATCAATGCAGAGCTCTATTGTCAATAGCTGGACCGTGTCTACAAGAATCTCAAGGAGAAGTACCCTATCTTAATCAATCGAAAAATTGCACTGCTTCAGTAAGACAATGCCAAGCCGCATACCGCCAAGAAGACCACGGACAGGTTCCAAGAGTTAGATGGAGTCGAAATTCTGCCGCATCCTGTTTATAGCCATGATTTCGCTCCATCTGACTATGGCCACTTCCGATCCATGCAACACTTCTTGAAAGGCCGCCGATTCGAAGCATTCGATAAAGTTGAACAAGCATGTCAAGAGTTCTTCAAATCGAAGCAGCCGGAATGGTACTTTGACCAGATCCGAAAGCCTGCAGACCGTTGGCAGAAAGTAGTCGAAAACGATGGACTGTACTTTGAAGATTAATTGTTATTTATTTAAAATAAATTTTTGCACAAAAAATTGTATTTTTCATTCTTGACCGGAAACTTTTAGGACAAACTAATACTTTGGAAAGGAAGATCATTTTCAACAGAAATATTCCAAATTTATAAATTTATGTATTAATGTTTTTATTTTTAGGTATTTCAGCAAAGTCTTTCTTTCTCCGAAAACGGGAAATCGTGCAATCTATACGATGCGTAAAACATGTATTGCTTTTTACAAATAACATTACAGTTACTTTTTCTTGACATCCGATTTGAAAAATTGATTTTTGATAGTTTTCTATTCGAATTTATGAGATTGAAGATTTGATATTTTGCTGTTTGTACCTTTACAATATACGTTTTTAATTTGGACTTTTGTTGTTTGCAAATCGACACATTTTATAATAACGATTTTGTTTGATTAATCGATTATTTTTATAAGTTGACGGTTAATAAAATTGAAATTTTATTTTCAGTGATGTCATTTCAAAGACTCCACACCAAGATAGCGAGACCAATACCTCCGGATAAAGGAAGTTTTCCTTTGGACCACCAAGGGTTGTGCAAAGATGCAATGAATGATTTTTTCAAATGTATGAAGGCGAATCAAATGGACAGTTCGAAATGTAGAGCTTTATCTCTCAAATATCTCGAGTGTCGAATGGAGAATCAGCTCATGGCCGAAGAAGATTTGGAGTATTTAGGGTTCGGGGAATTTAAAAAATCAGAATAAGATTTGTTTATAATGAAATAAAATTCAGTGTTAATACAATTAAAAGTGTTTTAATGAATGTCAAATAAATTTTATCATATCTGGTGTTCGCTTATGAAATGTACTATTTCTATAAAAATAATATTACATTTATTACATTTTTAGTTATTGAAGAATTAAATATAATTGAGGGTTGCGATACAATGAATCAATGCTTTAACAATTACACCGTGATGACTTACTCAGCCAGACTAATTTGCTGTTAATTCTTTAAATAATAATGAGACAAAAGTTAATATAATCCCATTTATATGATTACGTGAATATTTTTCGGCTGCCATCATTTTGTTTAAAATTTATTTCTTCAAATAATTTTTTCTTAAGTTGTTTTTTTAAGGGTTAAAACTAATTTGAAATAATATAATATAGTCGCTTTCAGTTAATAATAAATATTAGACAGTATTTTCCAAAATCCATATATAAAATCCAAAATTAAATATCCAATTAAAAGGCAGAAAATAAAATGAAAACACACTTTAATAACGTGTGTTTACATTTAATAAAAAATTGATATATGAGAAATATTTTCTCATCCTATACATACACACAAAATACAAACATACACAAGACAATACACATTTTAATTTCATTTAATAAAAAATGGAAATTTGTGAATATTCTCCTATAAGTAGTACGAGCAACTCGGACGTGAGGTTGTTATTTCATACCTTTCAATTTTTTTTATTAATTTTTATTTTTAGCTTGACAGATGATAGTGAAAAAGCAATACCCTTACGAGAAAAGAAAACAAGAAAATCGTAATTTTAATTTAATTTTAACTACGAATAATTATGGGCATTTAGAATGGTAGAAATTGATAAAGTAAGGTTCATTAGAGTATATAATATGGGTGAGGATTACCTCACCTTGGCCAAAGAATTAGATATATCCGAATCGGAGGCCAAGACAATAATTTATAAGTATAGAAAATGCCTCATATCATTTGGAAAACCGGGATGCTACAAGAATCCAATAATCAGAGAAGAAGTTGGCGAACTGTTAATAGAATTCACTGAGGACAACTCCGAATCAACACTGTTCAAAATGAAGAGATTTCTCCAAGAAAATCAAGGGATCAATGTATCACAAGCTTTATTTATGACTTACCTTTTAAAAAATTTAATCATTAAAATGATAAAATTCCAAAAAAATTGATAAAGCATATTTTAAAAATATAATGTAATTTTCATTTATTCAGATAATAAGATTAAAGTAATTAATTAAATAGAAGAGGACAATCAAACTTGTTATAATAATAAAAATATTAAAAATCACATTGGTGTTCTTAATAATAAAAATATTTATTCACTAATTGTGAGAATATTTAGTAATTAGGAGAATTTTTATTTAATAATCTGTGATAAATAAAAGTTATTTTAATTGATAGATCGTCAATTAAAATCAGAATTTGAAAATATATCGCCTTGCTTGATTCTCTTTATTTCGTTCAGTGTTTCATAATCTTTAAGAAATTGAAAGAGCATTGGATAATATAGTATGAAAACAGTTATTTGAATAAACTGTTACAAGTTTATTTTTTCTTCCATTGAAATCGTCTATCGAGAGAAGGTTATAATATAAATTTTTAAGCATTCCGGATATCCCTTCTATTGGTTTATTGTTAGATCCCTGGCCCTTACCAGAGAATATATAGATAAATAATCATGGTAAATGTTATTTTTCTTAACATTTATTTGACGTAACTATTTTTGTTGAATCCAATATTGTCCATTCTTAAAGTAGCATAAAACATAATTACAGAATTATTTATATCAATTCAAAAATTCTCTTAAAGGTTTACTAAGCTGTTATGCTTCCTGAATACACTTATAACTAACTATTCCTATCACATATATTATAGCCAAGAGAGAAACATTTCGTTCTTTATTAATTTTAACGATATTCATGGTTGAAAATTTCTAGGACTATATCCATAACTAATTTTGGTATGTAATCTTTATCATGTTTTATTCCTAAAAGTAAAATCAGTATCAATATTTTAACTAGAAGTTAAAACTAATCTCTTTCTAGTTATTTTCATTTTTAGCATCAAACAAACCGTAAGTTTGGAAAATTGATATTGCATTGTTGCAGCTTATTGTCATTTCCTTATGTGTAAAAAACATTCATTTGATGTATTAGTGACTAGCTTTATTATTCTTTCATCAAAATTCTTTAATTAAGGCCCTTTTTGCACTATTTCAGAGTTAATTTCTTTTAGTTTAGTAATCAATGGTATGTTAAAGAAATGCTAATGACAATTGATATATTTACATCGGTCGGCTTTGCGTTATTTTTATTATAGTTTGCATTTTAGGTCTAGGTGTGTTTGCGGCGCGCTGGAGGGGGTTCGGGAGTACCCAGGCTCTTAAAGGTGCATCTCCACCGAATACAGTAATCTTTGGATTGGTAGTGTCAAGACAGATTCGACATAACTGTATTATTGATTTGAAGACCGATCAGAAAACTGCCCTCTCAGAACAGCAATAGAAATACTCTTCTCAATACAATCTCTAAAAAATTTCTTGTGGTATCTCCAAATAATCTCTCTCCGTATCCCCAAATACTCTCACTCTATTTCAAAACAAAAACGGAGCTTTTAAATATTTATTTTAATCGCATACAAAATATTCAGAAATTATATTTAAATCACTCAAGGTCATCATAAACAACAGTTTTTAATTTAATACCGTTAAACAAATGATTTTTTAATAAAAAATTAGAAAATTCAAATATTTCGCAAAGCAAACATTTATAAATACATATTTTTTTAATATAAAATTCTTTTTTTAATATTTTTTAACTGGAATATCTTCTCACCATAATCAAACGTAGGAGGATCCACCTTCTCGGAACTAATACAAACTCAATCTAACCCATTCCTTCTCCGCTGAACCAATACATAAAAGCATTTCATCGAAACATAACAGTGATGTGTTCACTCATCTGCTTGAACAACCCCTTAAACTACTTTTCGATTTTCGATAAATATCATCAATAGCATGTAGTTGTTCATAATTTCAGATACAGTTTTACCATCCAACAAAAACCCCTTGAAACAGGTATAAATTTCGGCTTCTTTTTGTACAATAGCAAGAACGAAATAAATCACTTTGAACCTTCAATGAAATGTACTTTGGTCTAATTGATTCCCACATTACCCAAATGCAATACAGTACGTCCGGAGAATTTGACTTAATCGTATTAATCTAACTGAATCTATGTTTCTTAGTTTTAAGTCGATTACAACTTCATTTCAAGTACATCTTCCACAGAAGGATTCATTATAAAAGAAATTAACACACTTCTACGGGAAATCGAAATTTCCCTGATATTTTTCTGTCTGATCTATTCTAATATCTATAGGAAACATCCACACACAACTTGAAATAAGTGGTCCACCGCATTGATAAAACCATACGGTATGGTTTTATCAATGCGGTGGACCGTCATCTCTGCAAACGAGTCCAAGAACACAGTCAAAAAGGAGGAAAGAGTAATATTGCTGAGCATAAAAAAACGTGTAAATGTAATATGAGCATAAATGATTTTAAGATTTTGTGCAAGCATTTTAAAAATTATTGGGAGAAAGTGTCATGTGAAGCATTGTTGATAAGATAATGTGATCCTAAAATCAATATTCAAACAGCACTCTCAACTAATTTGTTAAGAGTTTTCGATTAGACTTACGTAAGTGATTGCATAATCATTCATTTCTTATATAAAAGCAATAAAAAAGAACATAATCAGTGATCTGATGATGACGGTTAAACCGTCGAAATATATTATCCTAAAATATATTTTTAAATGGCGTTTATTTGTTTTTAATTTAATTGTGTGATAATATTTTGCAATTTGATTCAGGTAGAAATTATATAATTTTTCCAGAAGATACACTTAGAAACTTAGTATAAAGTCATATTTGGGTGTGGCCAAATATTATCAATAAAAATAATTAAAATTTACTAAATATGCTACAATTGATGAAATTCTCTTCAGACCAAACATAATCCACTTATAACAATCAGTCTTTTTCAATCACCAGCTGACGTTGATCCATTAGTTTTTGTAGTTTTTGACTCAACTTTCGTTTGGAATATGACTCGTAACATCTATAACGCAGAATCGTTAGCTCTTCAACGTTTAAAGTTTTTTATGCAGCTCTTTTTTATTAATGAAAATAGATACCGGACACTTGCTTAAATCCGGAGAATATTGTTCTTGGAAAAGTATTCTCTCATCTTGTTTCTCACGAAACTCCTTGATTTTTCACATAGAATGAGGTCTTTTGTTTTCAATTCTGAAAAAAAGTGTAAGATTTGGTGTATTATTGTTTTTTTTACGTTTCTTTATTTTATGTTTAATTATTTATTTACAAGAAGGCTATTTAAGAAAGAAAAAAAGGAAAAAAAGAATGTTGCAAAAGTGAAATTAATCAGAAGTCAGAATAAATTCTCCACAGTCATTTAAAAAGACATTAAAAATTATCAAATATAAAATTTCAAATTTATATTTTAAACATTTCTAAATAATTTTATTATAAAAATTGTTACTTTGACTTTGTAAGTAGTTTAAAATTTTCGTGAAATTTATTTTAAAAAATTTAGTTCAATTTCAGTTTAATTATTTGTTGAAAATGTTTTCTAACAACATTGATTTATTTTATAAAAATTTTAAAATTTTATTATTTATAGGAATGGTAAAATTTGAAAATCAAATGAAAAATTTATATGAAAATTTAAATAAATAATATTTTATTTTATTAATATAAATTAATGAATTCAACCAAATGAGATAAAATATTTTATCAAAGAAAATATATTTTTTTAAATTATAAAAATTTAATTATGATTTATAATTATTAATTATCATAACTTATAAGTTTATCATTCCGGTTAAATAATTTTTTTTCAATATTTTTTTCAAAAATAAAATCCTTATTTTTCAAAATTTCTTTAAACTTTCATAATCAATTTCGACAAAAATTTTGTTAATAAAATAAAAAAAAATTTAAAAAAAAATAAAATAATAATTCTCTTTTCAATTTTCAATTGTATTTAACGAACATAATTTTCAGGAAAAATAATCTAATTTCAAACCAATTTATCTACGAAACGAAAAGCTTCACTAATTACAGTTGCCGTCAATTTAATTAAATTTGTGAATAACTTGATAAGGTTGACTCCAACTTTCCGAACCTGTTTATAAATGGAAGCTTATTAAGACACTATCTCTCAACTATTATCTAAATTTAAAACGCAATCTTTTCTGGAGCCAATTTTTGGAAAATATACAAAATTCATGCATTGCATTAATAATTCAGTGATGTTTTAGACACATCGTGTTAATTGGGACATAGAAAATGGGTTCTTTTAGCGTGTACTGAAAAATTTCCTATCAACTTTCGATGGCTGAATGGATACAACACACGTAAGTCTAGGAATTGTCTGCTTGGTCGACACACTGGTAAAGGACCGGCCACAATGGATCTGATAAGACGACGCTGACCGCGGATGAAGTTCTGTTTGTATTACATTTACTTTGCCGAACGCGAAGGTTGAAATCTTTAATCTTCTGGCGCCTTCTGCTGAGCACCGGCTTTAAGTAAACTATGTGTCATTCAAGATATTGTTACTGATAAGAAGTAACTGCAAAAGCAGCCTTATTAGTATCGCTCATGCTTGATTGCTGGTTTGCGCTGTTTGTTTGCACTGATAAAAAATTAACTGAGATTCTTCATTCCCCACGTTTTCTTATAATTATAATTTTATCTCACTGGTAAAAGTGTTGCTGTGACCGGTTAACTGCCATTGCGGCCAAATTTTATTGGGATTAAGTAAATAAAATTCTTGTTTCCAATAATAATTTCTTTATTGATATAAAAATAATGTTGTTTTTTTTCGCTATTTAAATTAACTTTGGGATTTTTTTTTAATTATTAACTTTAATAAAACATGATTTTTTTCTCATTAACAAACTTTTCTAATTCCATTCCAAATTTGATAGTAAAATTTATTTTTAAAAAAAATTTATAATAATAACAATAATATTAATAAAACTTTTATAAATGACAAATATTTTTATTTTAAAAAATTTATTAAATTTTATTTAGATTTTTTTCCGATGAATTTATTAATAATAAATAATAAATTATAAACATATTTCAAGTTGATATTGAAATATTGGGAAAATAATATTAAAAATTTATTAATTAGACTTATAAGTTTATTATTTTAATACAATTTCAATTATTATCTTAAAATATTTCTATTTATTCAGAATTGCAAAAATATCGGCAAAATATTACTTATATAAAATAAATATATTTTTATTTATTTTTTAGTGATTTTTCCAATTTTTCCTTTTTCCCTGCGGGAGGGCAGACATTTATCGGTCTCTAATAATATAAGTCAATAATCAAATTATCAAGATAATGTGACTTACTGCTGCATCCTAGCAAACTAATTCACAATCTCAATCATTTCTAATCTGATACTGTTTATCTCTACTGGACTCAAATTTTTAGTTTGAAGTCAGGAAGTGCCAGTGCAAATAAAATATTTCGAGACACCGTTGATAATGGGCAAACATTTACTGGAATATCATCATTTTGTACCAATTTTGTACGCCGATTCGGGAAGGAAACTTCAGAGGAAACCAGTTTCAGTGATCTTCAACACCGACCACATCCTATACAATCAATTTCCGAAATGATTTTTGATAGAGATTCTTTTCCCGCTCGGTAAATTTGAAAAACATTATTTACCTACATTTTTATCACTGTACTCACGTCCTGAGCCTAGTACCGTTATTTAAATTAGGTTTACTCATAAACCTTTTTATTAAGGTTTTCTTTTTGTAATAGTTATAATTATATATTTTAACAAAAACAAATTGTCATTTTGTTATCTATAACATAATACACGACATTTTTACAATAAACTTTTATTTTTCATGACAATTAATTTCGACGGTATAACCGACATCGTCAGGTATCAAGAAAAAATGAGTTTTAAATCTACTCACATAGACAAGCATCGATTATATCATTAATGGATTGTAAAGTCATTTAAACACGCTTAATAGGGTTTTCGAGAGACCCGTTTGCACATTAATCTTAGCATCTAAAGATCTGATACATAGTGCTTCCAAGGTCACCCTCTCAAATAGTTTTTAAAACGAGTACACATAATTTTAAAATCATTTATGTAGGGGGGAGTAATACTGCAGAACATAGAAACGGTTGTAATTCAAATCAAAACATTTTATTTTATAAAAGATGTGATTTATTTTCTAGAATCTTATATGGACCCTTTGCAACATGATATGGATGGAAACCTATATGGATGCAACTGTCAATAAGCTTGTTTAAGGTCTGAATTCTATTTAATTTTTTTTATATATTATCTTCAACCTTAATCTGATCGTAGCCTAAAATTATTTATTTAATATCAGACACAATATTACAAAAAAACCAATTTTAAGTGTATATTGTAACAAGTAATTAATTATTTAACGAATTTTTACGATTGATCATCACGAAGACTTTTGGTTTAGACAGATAATCAAACCGCATTGTTTTCCCAATTATTGAATTATTGAACGCGTGTTATGTTATAAAGCAAAATATTCTGTAAAAGATGAGCTATTAAAATGGAAATTTGAATATTTATTTAATAACAGAAGAACTTAAAGTAGTAACACAAAACCCGGTTAACTTTCTATTACATTATGATAATTCATTTGTTTTAATACACCGAAACCTGATATTGTTTTCAATTTTAATAAATTTTCTCGTTTGCGTGTTGTGGCTTCTTTACACCTTCCTCACAACAATAATATTTATTTGTTTAATTCCGTGGTTTAAAAAAGGAAAATCAGTACAATGTAAAATAATGGTAATGTAATCAGCAAATGCCAATGGTGTATATTGGTGCCGACGCTTGAATGGTGGGGCGAATAAAACACTACGAATAAATGTCGAACCTGATCCATCCCGGACACTATTGTAACCGATGTGAAAATCGGCTTGTTTGACCGTCAGGTTGATCGCACTGATGGACTGGTATGGTTTCTCTTCGTATTATTCGGCATTACAAATAATCGATTAAAAAAAACAAAAATCAAAGACGAACAAAGCTTTGTTAAGATATCTTATTTTTTGAATAAAGGTGTTTTACTATACATTTAAACAACGTTTTCCATTTTTTATAATCTACTTATCACAACGAATTTTTCTAAAATAAATTATTGAGTTTCTATGTCTTAATGTTTTTCGAGAATTTAATTTTGTTGAAATTTTTATGATAATTTAAAATAATTTTGTAATGTTGTGAAGGTACAACAATGTTATTTGTAATATACTAGACCGAGTGATACAGTTAGCCATACAAAATATTCTAATCATCATTTACTTGATTTAAATTATAACAAAATATGCATTCTTGATTGGTAAAATGGTCGGATATCTTCTACAAAAATGACGGTCGTGCTTCATACAGTTATTCGTATATCTGCTTTAAAGGTAATGTATTAATCTAAGTGTTCCGCAGGAATAAATGTTAAAGTTTAGTGTTCACCGACTTCAAAAAGATTCAGAACAACGGGTTTAATCCTTTCGAGCTTCTCGTATCCAATTGACTATCAAATTAAGTAACATTTTTTAAATGTCGCTTGAGAACATGGAACCCTTTTATTTTGACATCTATTTAATACCCAAATAAAACATGAGTATAATTAATTAAATTTACTAAATATAAAAAATATTCAAAAAATGGCATAAAAAAACTTGAAATTAATGATTTGTTGAATTAAATTATTATTTCAAATATATTTTGACTGTCAAAAAAGACGAAAAAAATTCGTCTACATTTACGTTAAACAAAAATCTGAATCCATTAAATCATTTCAATTCTCTGATTTTGTTATTTATATTTCATACGAATTTATCGTCGTCTCAGGCGCTCGTTTTGATGTCTCGTAGATCAAATGAGGTTGGATTCCATTAATTCACGTCATGGTTAGCTAATTATGTATAAATATGATCTTACCAAAATTGGCGTCAGAAATCCAGCAGTTTACTGAAAAACATATTTAATGCAGTCATCGACTTTTATATGAATAATAATTATGTTTTCATAGAATTTTTAAGCAACCAACTAAAAAAGTAATTTACTTATTATATATATAATAAGTTTCTCTTTTCAAATATCTAAAGCCTTTTAATAAATAAAAAAATAAAGTTCCTTTCGTGCAATTGTCCTTAGTAAAATGGTTTTCGAGGGGTCTCGGAAATGGAGCCAGTAGTATCTGCTCATGTACATTCGTAAAACCATCCTAATTAATGAGACTGAAAACGAGTCATAAATATAAAATATTAAACGAATTTTCAGATTTTATAGCTTTTAAATAATACTTGTTTCACTTAATAAATATTAAAAAAATTGTCTATAAAATAATTTTATTGTTTTCTGTTAATAACATATTTATGTGATTTCCGATTATTAAAATAAAAAATCAGTTTAATTAGTAATTTAGATAAAATTAACTATTTTGCTTTTATTTTTATAAAAATACAAACATGTTTTGATTTAAGTTTAATACATCTCCTTTAAATTATAAATTCTATTAAAATTAACAATTTTTGAAGGTAATTAGATAAAGGTAATACAAATTAACTTCAAACTGATATACATTATAGTAGTGTATAAATGGGCATTCTCCCTCACAAACTCCCCACTCCCCACATAACTCTTTACTAATCAATAAAAAATTCGATTCAAAATAATTTTTAGTGGGGTGTGTGAGGGGAGATTTTTTGGCCTACACGAGCCATGGCTCGTCTAATAGGGCGCCATGGCGCCCTAAGGCCAAAAAATCTCCCCTCGCACACCCCACTAAAAATTATTTTGAATCGAATTTTTTATTTTAAATAATTTTTAATAAATCGGTTCGTTCAATTCTATTAATTTTAAAAATTCTTTTAAAATTATTAAATATCTAAAAATTTTCTACATTTTAATTTGTATATTTAATTTTACATTATTTCAAAATATTTTATAACATTTCTTAATTCCTAACAACGTATATCCTATTCTCTAATTGGTTGACATATACAAGATCACACAAACAAGGCAGCAGGTGTTTGTAACACATACACATTCATCTATACAAATTTGACTTTTTTCACGAACTTTTTGGATGCCCCTCGTACCTATAATTATTAAGCTATGTAAAGCATTCAAAGTTTGTGACAATTATGGTTAGACACTCGTTATAATTAAGGTAAAATATTATCATAAATAACACTTTCCCTTAAATAATACGAAATAATTTGTTCTTTTTTATTAAGTAAACAAATTTGGCCAAAATCGCTTTAACTGCTTTTAAATATTCTCAATATCTTTAAGAAATGTTTACTTTTTGTAACCATAATGAAAAAACAAATTGAATTTTGAGTTCTTCGTAAAAGTAATAAGTGTTATTATTACTCATTTTTGACACATTAATATTTTTTAATTTATCACAAATTTAAAAAAAATATATATTTACTTGAAGGTTTACATAGTGAGTGAATTTTAAAACTTGAAAATATTTTTAATGATGCTAAATGAGAAGAAAATATATAATTATACATTTATTTTAACCCTTCTTATTTTCTTGTAACATTTCTGCAACAACAAATAGATTTCTGGTTATCCATTCATTGTGGTATGTAACACATAAATAATAACTCATTTTAATACCATATTTAATATTAATATTAAAACTAAATATTAAAATGGTAATCATTTTCTTATTTGTAAAGTTGTACCGAGGTGGTAAAGGAAGCAACATTTTTTATTTGAGAATTATAAGCCTGATTTTTATTAAATAGATTTTTTAACAAAACATTCAACATTTACTTTCATAAAATGTTATTAAAATATGTAATGTGACTCGTTTCTTTACATTTTTGTTGTCGGTTCCTAATTGTTAGTGTGGTATCCGTTTATTTGTGACATCATTATTTTTTTAATGATATATTTCTTAAAGCTTGCATGTAATCTTCAGTTCAGAGATGTATCCTCATTTTTATTTTTATTTATTTTTGCGTTTGTTGTCTTTGATTGTATGCTTTGGCAAATTCAATTAAGATTTTTTTTGCTTTGTTTAATTTTAGGATGGTGAACTCCTTTTATATATTTTTTTAAAAAAATAAGGTTTTATTTTTTTTGTACAATGGTATTATTGTTTTAGTGATAATCATTTAATGTATTTTATTCATTCAATTTTTTATGCAACGACAAAATATAATATTCGATTAAAAAAACCGAACATTTTATTATTTTAATAAAAAACAAAACTGTTTCAATTCTTCCAAGAATTTACAGTATAATTTGTGTTCTTCACCCGTACAAAACGACTGCAGTTCTCTTTGGAAATCCAAATTCAATCCTCTTTCAATTAACAATTCCGTCAGATTTTCAACGACCTTTTGAATTTGTGATGAACTTATAATTATTATGGACGAAAATTTAAAATTTCTAATCAATAAATCAATTAAATTGGTTGGAAACCGCATAATTAATTTACAGATTGAGCAATAATTATTATTGTTGGCTGCGATTTTGCCAAAAAAAGAAAATACGGAAAAAAAGTTAATTCGCAAACGAATATTTGTAAAAATAATTTGGGAATGCAAAAGAAGGTGTGAAGAGACTTAATAGTGAACAAAAATTGGATTTCTGACTGACGGTTTTGTTCTGATTATTGTTTGTTGATTTAACGGATAAGACTAATTGTTTTGGCAAAGGTTACTTGATTTTTTTTAAGAAAAAAATACATTTATTTTTATCACTACATTATTTGCTGATTGTCAGTATTTTTTTTAAGTATAAATCAGAAGAATATTTTTTGAGCTTGATTGTTAAAGCAATAACCAAGATATTTTTTTCTGGACAATTAGAGCTCACAGATTTTTTTTCCCGATTTATATCAGTTAGCAATACAAAATTCAGGATTATTATTACCATCAATTGTCATAAATATGCTGGAATCTTTCATCATTCTTTTAGTCGTCTGTTTGTAGATTCAAGAAAAAATTAAATAAAATTCACGTGTACGAGATTAAGAAGAATAATTGGTGGAGCTTGTTAAGATTATAAAAGTACCAGATGATTGCTGTGAACCTACAGTACTTAGACCAGATAGAATAATCTCGACTTAGTGAATGTGATGTTTTGCTTTTAAATATTAAATAAGTCATACTACTTTGAGAACTTACATTGACATTTGAAGCACTTACGATGTTAGGATTACCCAAAGTTTAAAATAGACCATTACCTTGACTCCAAGGTTTTATTAATTTTGATTTTTAAAATTTTGAATATAATGATCTTAAATTTCATTATATTTTGTAATTTAAAATATTTTACATAAAAACTAATATATTTAATTGTTAATTGTCTTGCTCAAATTTTTTTGATATATAAAATAAATTTATTGGTATTTTTATTTATATTTTATTAATAATTAAAATAGACTAAGTTATATTTATGTATATATTTTTTATTTTATTTATTTTTTTGTACTGAATATTGTTCTGTATATTTTTATTCATTTTATGTAGCGATCGTTTTTATTATTGTGTTTATTTTTATTTGGGCTTATTTTTATCCAACCTAGGAAATCAAAATAAAATATCAAAAAAAACAGAGTTTAAAGATAATAAAAGAAATCTAAAAAGAAACAGAAAAAAATAAGTTTAAGGATTATCTTGGAAAATTAAATAACCAAAAGAATATATAGATAAAAAAATCAATAAACAAATAGATTCAAGTAATTAATTACCACGAATTATTATTTTTAACTGTAATACTTTTGACGGTAGTCTTTTGTGATTTAATTTACCTGATTTATTTTCAAAGCTCTATTTCCTATCAATAAAAGAAGAAATAAGAAGAAAGAAGCTATACGACGAAAGTTAAAGAAATAACAACATTATTTTTATCCTTAACTGATTATTTACGGTTGTATCAAATACCTATTAATATTTTGTAGTTATTCTGTTTTTTTTATTATAATTATACTTAAATATTATATTTTTTATTATTTAATTAATATAAACTACTAAAAGTAATTTCAACAGAATATTTTTCTTTATTGTTGAAATTGCTTTTATAACATTAATTAATTGTTGTTGGAAAAAGACATTAATTAATAAATTGAACAAATTTAGTTTTTTTTCACAAAGAATTTAAATTAATAAAATATATTTTATATCATGAATAATTTAAAAGAAAAATTTAAATATTTACATATTTATCTTTTTAAATCATTTTTCTTTCTATTTTTAGATATTGTTTACAAAATGTTTATTCAATTAGGAAAAAATTACTGATTGTATTATAAATAAATATTTTTGAAAAGTAGTTTTTTATGAATATAATTTTTTTTATTTCACATTCTGAGTTATAAAAGAAAATAGTAAAATCATTATTTATCATAAATATTTTGAAAATAATATTTTTTTTATAAAAAAATAGTTAATTGTTCGTTTTGCCAATTTTCATATTTTTATTATTTTATTTTCAAGTTTGTATTTTGGCCTTTTTTAATAGTCAAAATAGTTTTGCTAAAGTAAAATTTGATTTTAAAATCTCATAAATATTATTTTACAAATATCTGATATTATTTTTATATTTATATATATTTTTTGTAACATAAGCTTGGTTAGATGAATCATTTATAATAAATCTCTGTTATTTATATATTTATATAATGATGTAAAATATTATTAAATTTGGATTTGTTAAAAAAATATGTGTGAATGTTCATTTTCTTTTCAGAAAATAGAATACCAAAAATTATTTATAAAAATCATACTTTTTTCCTTAAAAATTGTAATATTATTAAGGGATTTATTATTATTATTTTAGATGTTATTTTAGATGTTAATCACAACTTGTAATAATAATAATTATTTTTACATAAATATTTTAAAATTAATTTAAATACATAAAATGAAATTTATTTTTTTAATAAATAAATTGATATTAAATTAAAAATTGTAAATCTTGAAATATATTTCTTCCAAGTTTTATTTAAATAAAATATAAATATAAATTGATAAATTTTCTCTAATTATAAATTACTTTTTGAAAATTTAAAAGATTTGAATAATGTTTTTGTGAAAGAAAATTTTGAGATGTTTGATGTAAAGTTTGAGTAATATATAATTTATATCTTTTACATTTAATTATACTTAATTGTTCTACTATCCTTATATTTTTACAAATTTATAATCCTACTAATTTGAGAATTCAATAACGGGAAAAATATTTTCCACAATATTGTGGTTCTCTTCTGAAATGAGGATCATACATTAAAATTTTAAAGAGTACTTTCAGATACGTTTAATCCAAATTTGCGAACAGAATCCACAACAATTCACCTTTTTCAAAAACTATTTTTTGTTTCTTTTTTTCTTTTTAGTTACCATACAGATATTTATTTATAAGATATTTGAAATATAACTGTTAAAGACGATATGAAAGAGATTTTAAACATTTCACCTAAGTTGCAATTACATTTATAATTTTATTAAGTTTTGGTGACGATAATCCTTGTACAATCTTTAAAAGAATTTGAAAATGTGCAAATATGAAACAATAACTGAAAAATTATTATTTATATTTAATTCTTGAACCAAACAATTTCAGTACACCAAATTGAATAAAAAACTTTTTCAAAAAATTTAAAAAGCATTATCATATTACTGTTACATATATTGAAATTAAATGAACCGATTTTCATCCATTTAAAGATAAAACGTTTATCCTTTTACACTCAGATAATATTATTTTTACTTAGATATCTGCAGGTTTGTCGTATTGCAAATGGTACATTTATCTTTGATGCATATATAAGTGTTATCTCGTATCGCTAATAAAAACAACATTCAGTGTACAAGTATTAAGATATCTTTCTAGAATATATTTCATCAACTCTTGTGTTAAAGTCAAAGATTCTGTGCACTACCTGCTATTTAGAAAAAATTTCTTTTGAAATAAACTGATTGTATTAGTCAATAAACAATAACCTTTTCAATGTTATCACCATTATTATTAAGTTCTTCAGAAAATTCTATTAGACTTGAGAAAAATTCTACTTTTGTTGAATTTTTTCATCCTCATAGTCCAGTATTCATTTGTCATCTTCAACAGCTTGATTTCGCTTACAAGAAGCAGTGTCAAGATCCAAACGTTTTTACCGGCGCCTGAACCGCCAGAAGAGATATAATTTCCCGTGAATTTCTCAACATTTCAACAAATGAAAAAATCTGAAAATGCATTATGACTTCTGAGCAGAAATAGGTTTATCTCTTCTATAAAAATCGGAGTAAACAATGGATGCCACGAGGTCAATCAACACCGTCATTTCTACGTCAATAAGGTATTTGGTTGAACTTATAATGCGTTTTTATGAATTGAACTGGTTTTGGATGATTGTGCTATCAATGCCGAACTCTTTAGCCAGCAACTAGACAACGTTCACGAAAAAAAATTCGCTTTGTTTCATCGGGACAATGTCAAACCATGCTAAGAGGACTGAGGAGAACTGTGAGGAGTTTGATGATGTCGAAGTTTTGTAGCATCGATTATACAGTTACACCATCATCTGAGTATGTTTGTATGTAGAAGTACATATTTTATCAATATGTACCTTTTGAAATGTTGCCAATTTGAATCATTCAACGAAGTTGTGGAAGTGGGTTAGCGTTTGGTTCTTTGATTCACAGTTGCTAAAGTCGTACTTTAAATGGATTGGGATGCTTACAGACCGATGGCAGGAAGTTGTAAAAATGAAGAATTGCATTTTGTGGAAAAGTTTATAAGGTTAATTATTCACAAAATAGAATTTTTTGTTGCTGTAAAAACATTGAGCGCAACCTAGTATAAAGTTACTTTTTTTATGGGGAAACTAGTTTAGAGAACGCCTTTCAGAACCAACTTTTTCGTCAAAAAAACTTGTTATTGTCATTTTCAATTCAGGTTGTATTGATTTGGTATTGTCTCTCCTACCAAGATAATTGAATAATATTTTAATTCTTATAATCTGAAATTAATTAGATTTAAATATACATATAATATTTAAATTTATTTTCATTTAATAACATTGTAATTTTTTTAATAATTTGATGCATTTTATATTATTTTTTTTATATAAATACAGTAAATTAATATTTTTGAAGATTTTTTATTTTTTAAATTTGTTTAGATAAGCGGATAAAAATTATTAATCTTGTCAGAGTGATCTAAAAATGAATCTTAAAAATTTTCTAAACTCAAGATTCTGAATGTAAAAATAAATTTACTGACAAGATATGGTAATAATATTCGACTTAGTTATATTGTTCGTGAATATCAGTTAGATTTTGTATAAAAGAGAATTGGAATTATAAAACGTATTTGGATTTTGTTAGACAGTCACAATGATCATTTTGTTATATGATCCTTTCTATCTGAATCTACAGATCTTGTTATTTTTTGATTTGGAAATATGCGCAAAATATTTTACATTATTTCTTTTTTAAAAATAAAAAAGATTTTGTATTTATTAATTTATAAATTAAGGAATTCATTAAAAATCGGAGACGTAATGACTCAACCAAATTATAACTTTGTGAACAACGTAAATTGCTCATCAACGAGTCAGCAAAAATAAAATTTAAATGGCATAAATCACATAAACATTAAATCAGGAAAATAGCCGAATAATATCTAAATTAAGAATCAATGTATAAAAATTAAAAAGCGAAAATCATTGAGTCAGTCATCTCTGAATCATTCAAAAGCCATGAATATTATCAAAACAGTCATAAAATCCAGTCAAGACAAAGAGGTGAATGAGAATTTGAATAATTTTACTTCCATATTTCATTTGATAATAAAAATAGTTTTAATTCAAACGTACCTGCATCAAATCCAAAAAAACCGATTTTTAATCAGATTAAGAATCGGACAGGGCCATATTCACAACTGTTTCGAATATTAAACAATTAATATACGATAATAATACATTGTAAAATTATTTTTTTCAAATAATGAATGTTTACACTTAACAGAGAATCAGAAAATCATCAACAATCGCTTTAGGTACACTGTAAATTTGTAAGACATTGTCCATTCGAAATTAAAACTTCTAGAAAAGTTTAAGGTAAATTTCAAACTTTTAATCTGAAATAAAAAAACTATTTTAAGATGTAACACGTTTTGAAAGAACTTCTTACTCGTTCTAGGTTTTAGAATTTAATTTTTTCTTAGTTATGATTTCAGAGTTCGAGTACCAACGTGTCATCAAGGTCTTCGTTTACAATAGAAAACATACAATGCAATCTTCGGTCTACTGTTGTTGGCATACCAGAACAATATACCATCTCTGCAAATTAATGGTGATCACACATGAAAGCTGCCTGATAGACATTTTGAACTCCGTAGATGGAAAATTACTGAAAATCATTCAAAAGTATTGAATCACTAAAGATTCAACTAAATCTAAGCCTCGGTACAGTGTTCTAAATTAATTACATTGAACATCAGAAATTTATACTGCTGATTTGATTAGTGAGATGATGCCGAACTGCATTGAGAGACTTTACTTGTGAATTTAATTATGAATGATTGAGCTATAGTTAGCATATACTTATGTGAAGTATAAAGTCAGTCGACATAGTGGAAACTTCCTTAAGTGAAGCCAATCTTCGAAGATGATACTTTCCGTTCATGAACATAATAACAAAGGCATTATCCACATAGATATTGCAGAACAAAAGTGTTAACTAGTAAATCAAAAATTTTTTTATATCCATTCCTTATGCTGGCAGAACTTTACTTGGCTAAGAGATTTTTTTATCTTTTGTAGAAGAGAAAATTTCTATTACATTTACTTTTTTATCTTTACATTTTTGCGTAATTTAAACTACTTATAATTTGTAAGTAGATCTTTTTATATTACTATACTGGAACTATGTTCATGAACTCCGATTTGGCCGTTCTTTCCCATTCTGTGATCTTAGAAAGTTTTTTGATCAAATTTTCACATTATCTTTTATTCTGATCGAAAATGAGTAATTGTGTAAAATTTGAATGAAATTGATTCAGTAAAAAGCCTTCAAAAATAGGTTTACAAATTCCATATATATATTTATATATATATATATAAAGTAAGCTAATAAAAATAATAGAAAAATAACTTTACATTTTAAGTGAGCTCATAACAATTGCCTAACAAAAAGAAATTTTCTGTAATAATTTGTCAAACCCAAGAAACTCCTTAGATGTTTAATACATGATGGGTTTTGAAACTTGTTAATCGCATCAATCTTTGTTTTATCAGTTTCTATACCATCTTTAC
>MQRK01181925.1:28847-52032 GCA_001938485.1 Girardia tigrina
CTTCGTTTTTTGAATGAGATCTTCCCGAAGAGAATCATTTCCAAAGGAATTTGGCCGCCAAGATCCCCAGATCTAAGTGTTTTGGACTTTTACCTGTGGGAAGCGATAAAGCAAAAGGTATACCGAAACAAACCACAAACTTTGCAAGACCTACGTGATAACATCCTACACCAAATTGAAGCCATCACTCAAGAGGAAATTCATCGAGAGTTCGAAAACTTGAAACGTCGAATTAACGTTTGTATTCACGAACTTGGTGGGCATTTCCAGCAGTTGTTGTGACTCTTTTCTTGTTATTTTTAATAAATTAAGAGACGGTCATTGTTCTTCACATAAAATTGACTATTCAAAATATTTTGTTATTGATTTTTAGAACACAGGATATCGTTCTTGTTTTGAAATTGCAGGTGCACAGTTACTTTTTGAACGCACTGTATATAGATTGTATAAAGATTGTACTATACTATAAAAGATATTTTGAAAACTATTTTAATGCTCTGAATATGTATTGCACAAAAAAAATTTTCCTATAAAATCAGTTATCTTTATTTTTGCAAAACGTGTGACATCTTTCTAACGATGTTTAACATCGAGTATGCTTTTGTTTTATTTATTGATTTATATTTTTACTCAAAACGGTATCATTTGTAACAAAGAGATTTGTAACAAAAGAGATTATTCAATTCATTTGAGATCAGAAATCTATTAATTTAATTATAAAAAAAAACTTATTGCCAAATTAAACATTGATTATTATTCCTTACGTACCACGAACAAAATAATTATTTCATACTTTTGGATCAAATTACTTAAGCCGTTTCTTTAAACAAAAGTTACTTAATTTAATATAACATCAAAACGAATCTTCAATTCCATTCGACATCAACAAACACATAAAAATCTAGTGCTAATCTGAAAATGAAGGATTTCCTGTCTTCTTAAACAGATCCAAATTTCTCTTCCTTTGCGTCCAGACGTCAATATTTTCTGTATAAACGATCTTCAAATATTAGCATTTAGTTTAATATTTGGTTTTAACCAGACTCTTTCTTATTGTAAAATGGTCTTTTTGTTAATTAATAAACTGTTAAATTTGTTATAATATTTTTATTAATAATTCCTTCAATAACTAAGTCTTTTCAACTAAGCAATTCGATTATTAATTAGTTTTAGTGACTTAAATGCAAATGTTTAAGGGATTGGGTTGTATTGGATTTGGTTGGGCTCCCTTACACGAATTGCAAAACAGTCTCAATAAATCACGTATATTTTGATAAAAACAATTTTTAAAAAGGATAATTTCATATCATTAAAAAGAGCAACTTTATCCTTTTTACATTAATTGTTTCAAATATAATCAATATTAAAATGTGTTGTATTGAAATTGAGGATCATTTTAGTCTTTTATCATTCGATATCGTAATGTAATAACTTTAATTAACTATTATAAAATTTTTATTTTTTAAAAAAAATTCCTAATTTATTTTGAGAAAATATAACGCGACTAAAATGAACTTATATTATTTATTGTTTTCACTGAAAACATATTTATTTGATAGGATAAAAGTAACTCTATTGAAAAAATTGATATTACATTATTTTTTTGTTAATTACTATTTTTGGTAGGTTTTTATTATATCTTATTTAATTGATACAAAATCAAGGTTTGTTAATTACATTTAAATATATTTAAAGTTAAATTTTAAATATTTTTTTAATATAAAATAAGATATTCATTTGACAATTTTAAGTAACATTTCAAACGTAAATTGAATTAGTAATACTTATTTTATTATTTATTAAAAACAAAAAACATTTTGTTCAAAAAAGGTTTTTGTAATTGTACTTGATTTCAAATGAAGCTAAATCTTCACCTTCAAGTCTCACAGATAAAAATTGCTTTTTATAAGAACAATATCTCTCTTTGGCCCATGTATGCCTCCTATTTTGTATACTCCTAATTCTCTTTTTATACGAATAGTTTTTAAACGATTTTAATTTACAATCATTAAAAAAATAATAAATTTATTATCAAAATTTTTAAACTCATTCATTTAATAATGAACATTTTGCAGTTGAGGCCTTTTATCTATAACATTTTACAAATAAACTTGAAAAAAGATGACAATTTTTATTAAAAACAAAATATATTTTTAAATGGCGTTTATTTATTTTACAAATACATTTATTTTTGAGTGTGATAGTCATGCATCCGGTGCTAAAAGTTCAATATTGAATATTAATGTTAGAAGCATTAATCTTGAATGCCATTCAAAAATGTATCCTTCAAATATGGTAATTACAATTGAAAAAAAATTCTAAAAGCTCTAGTTTATATAATTTGGGCGATGTCAAACATCATTACATCAGTAATTATAATTATGGTGTAATTGGCTAGATTGTGATATTGGCGACTTAGGAAACATTTGCAATTTTCTCAAACTCACAATTATATCGAGGATGATTATTATATAAAAGATTAAAAATCCAAATCTAGTTCAGTAAAAGCAAATATTGATATGAAAAATTTCTGGTTATATAAATTTTACTTTCTTTAAAGAGTATTTAAATTTTAATGAAATAAACACTAATATGCTTTCTGAAATATACAAAAATAAATTCTACAAATGAAAGAAAACAATCAAAGGAAATAAGCGAAAAGGGAAATAAACCAAATATTTTCATAGGAAAACTTATAAAATATTGCAAACATTGTCACATTTGAGATCATTTTCATCTTAAAAAACATTTTAGCGTTTTGTACAAATAAAAATATTATCATAATCTTTTGCTAGATTATTCATGGAAAAAATTTCGAGAAATCGTAGACACTCTGGAAGATAAGAAGGATACAATGATAACTGAAATTGAAAACTATTCCAACAAATATATTTTAAATTTTATTGAAAATAATATTTACTTAAATTTTACTCATTCCTCAAGTATTGCAAGCCTTGAATAAAGACTTGCTTTACTCCTAGACAAATATAACTCAATGCTAGTCTAGTTTTAAAAATAATATTTGAATATATAAAAAATATATCGACTGTAAATTCCTATTTAATGCCAAAATTTTCTTTATTATTAAATTAACTATATTATATTTATTATATAAAAAAATATTATTTATTATTCTTGTTATATAATTTGACTTTTTTTGAGATAATACAATGTTTTTAATGTGAAATTAAAGAAATTTTATATTAAGATATAAAACTTTTTTAACATTTAAACTTAAGCATTAATACTTAGTTTATTACTGTTAAAATTTTAATGTTATAAATTTACATCAAAATTTATTATTTAATATTATTATTATAGAGATATTTGACAGAAATTTGAGAAGTAAAGGTTTTGCCATTTTGGAATACCTAAAAAATAAATACAAAGCTATTCAAATTGATATGAAAATTAAAATTCTCGGGGGAATATTGAATATCTATCGATTTTAATAGAAGCTGTTCTAGGTTGGCCAAAAGTAATTAGTGTTGCGAATTGATCGTTAAAAACTGTAAAAGTGTTTAAAACAGTATTTAGTTGAATTGGGCCACATACGCTGATTTCAGATAGCACATCAGTTTTCTTCATGATGAATCATTAAAATATTGGTTGTGTGAGAATTTGGGGCACAATTAAAATTTTTGAATATTTAAAATAAGCAAATATCTAAAATCAAAAGTTCTTGAAAAGAATTGTAATTAAAAATATCTCAAACTAATTTTAAAAAGTATTTCTCAAAAATAAATTAATGAAATTTTATTTGCTAAAAATCTAATTTTTAAAACAGATAAATTTTTAAACATTAACGCTATTTGAAAATGTTGTAACTTTAAAATGATTTGCTAAATAATTAATTTTTAAAATTTTTTTTAAGAAATAAAACAAACAAATTCTGATGTTTCGTGCAAAATAAAAAAATATTGTTCCACGTAAATTTGTTTGGAAATAGTTAATTGTAATAAAAGTTAGTATTTGGAGTTATGAATTCTATTCTTGACCTCGAACCCAACAGGTTGTAAATCAAAGACCCCGTTATCATCTTTTATCTAATGGTATTAACATGCGCAAGGTTAAAACAATTAAATTAGCTGTCGTGGTTAAGGTTAAATATATAGATTTTGATAATTTCCGTTAAACACTTTATTTACAAAATTGAGTAAGAAACCATCGAAATTCATTTATATGTTCTTATTCTATTTATTATCCAATAGATATTATTCTAGATATTATCCAATAGCCCTATACGCACATTGTGTATCTCAATGTTTAAATCTGTGCCTAACGGATTAGAAATTAGAAATGCCATGGGAATTATTTCCGAAGTATGCACTTTCTTTCGGTCCAAAGTGCACTAAAATATTAAAAGATAAAATAAAAGAATTAGCTTTTTCAAAGAAAAACAAACTAATTAATAAAATATTCGAAACTAGATGGTGTAAAAGGCATGAAGCTATACTTCCCTTTCCAGATATGTTTGAACCAATTATTGTTTCTTTGGAAGAAGTCAAAGAAACGTTCGTTGATTTTTAAATTTAAATCGTTGATTTAATTTAAACACATTCTCCTAAAGCAATCTTGTTGTTAAATTCCATTAATAAGTACAATTTTATTGTTATAGTTTCTGTTTTAAGCAAATACTTAAGGATAACTTTTAATTTATGAAAATTATTACAGACTGTGTGTTTAGACATTATAAACACTATGCAAGTAGTAAAAGATGTATTTCAAGTTATTCAGAATTACAGAGAAAATGGAGATATTGAATTCGGCTATATATATATTCGAGCTAAAGACATGTGTGATAATTTAAATATACAGATGGTTTCTCACGGAACTAAATAAATAAATAAATATCATTGTAATTTATCATAAACATATCCCGAAATATATTATCACATATTAGTTTTTAATCTTTTTATGGATTAAAACAGCTATTGATGCCTTAGAAGATTGCAACATACATCAATTTCGTAATATTCGGATACTTCTGATAATTTTTTCAATATTACCAATTTCCACTTCAACAGTTGTAAGAAGCTTTTCAACCTTGACATGAATTAAAAATTATTAACAAAACAGTTACCGTGAAAAACGGTTTAATGCTTTAGCTTTGCCTTCCATTCACCGAGATGTAAGTATTGAAGTGGACAATGATTAGGTTTTGGATAACTTTTGTCAAAAATCAAGTCGCTTAAATCCGTGGTTCTGAAACCGCTCTCCGTGGAACACTGGTGTTCCACTAAAACACAGCAAGTGTTCCGTGAAAAAAATGAAATATTTAATTAAAAATTGTCGTAAAAGGCAAATCAGTACAATGTAAAATAATGGCAATGTAATCAGCAAATGACAATAATGTAATTTGTAGAATGCTAGACCGAGTGATACACTTAACTATAAAAAATATTCCAGTCATCATTTACTTGCTTTAAATTATAACAAAATGTTTTCTTGATTGATATAAGGGTCGGATATCTTTCTTGACAATGATGAATATGTTTTTCCATAAAAATATTTTCCATTGTTAAATACTGAACAATAAGACTGGATAGAAAATCCGTTTGCTTCTTCCGATTTTCCAGTTTTGCTCTGATTGACGAAGAAAAACAAATATCGCTCTACTCTGATCGTGAATTAAAATTGAAATTTACTGAAAATACTTCAGACAAATTGTGGATCTCTGTCAAAGATGAATACCCGAGCTTAGCAAACAAGACACTTAACACATTATTATTATTTTCCACATCATATCTTTGTGAAGCATGATTTTCAACGATAGTTAATATTAAAACAATGAAACATCCGAGACTAGGTAATTTAGAAGAGATGTGAGTGTCCTTATCATTTCTTTCGTCCCAATATTGCTGAAATCAGCGAAGATCATCAAACTCATGTATCGAATTAAATTTAAATTTTTAAGTATTGTAACTTTGAATGATTTTTAAATAAAAATGTTTACATTAATATGGTACTTTTTTCTTTTATAAAAGAAAATATTTTGAATAAGGGTGTTATTTTTCTGAACAATACTATTGATAGAATCCGAAAATGTTCGTAACTCCTGCTTTAAACGTGATGTATTATTATAAGTGTTTCATAGGAATAAATGTTAAAGTTTAGTGTTCCCCGAACTCAAAATAATTGAGAACCACAGGCTTAAATTTACGTTTATAAATTACTTGTTATATATATCATCGTTTATGTAATTATTTACTTGTGAAAAAATATTAAAGAACATAATAACTAAAGGTGTTCATTCTATTTTATTATGCGTATATAAACATATTTCCACTGAAAGATATTGCTTTAATTCTTTTCGAATATTTAAGGAAAAGTATTTTATTGCGATAAATTTTAATATAAAAAGGCAACAAAATAAAGGTTTATCTATAGACTATAGTCAACCATTTTGTAATATTTGATTTTGCGTCATAGAATTTTTTTTGTTATAAACTCATTTTTTACTTTCAGAATTATTTTTGTTAAATAAAAATCGTTTTGATTATTAGCGTTTTATAAATGGAAATTTTTGTCTGTCTGTGAGAATTAAACAAATTACAAATATTCGACATTTTTTTCTCAGTTTTAGAATATTTTTAAAATTTATTTTGTATATAATAATAATAATAATATATATATATATATATATATAAAGCTTTTCATCTGCGTAACGTTCATATTATTTACTTACAATTGTAAGTAGATAATTAAATTAATTTAAATTTTTTGTGGTAAAAATCGTTTTACGGGTTAGGGTAACGGTTAGTGTTAGGGTTAGGGATAGGGTTAGGGTTCGGGCTCGGGTTAGGGTTAGGCTTAGGGGTTAGACTTAGGGTTAGGGTTAGGGTTTGAGATTATGGTTTTAAAAGAAAAAATAAAAATAAAACATTAAATTTTAAAAAAATTGAAATATCAAACACCAAATTCGAAACAATAAATTATAAATTTAAACTACGATTTTTTAATTAAAACAGAAACTTTCAAAGATGAAATTAAACTCCCCCGTCATACACGACGGGTCGTTTCCTAATATATATATTTCTACATACAAACTATTTTGCATTTTGATTAAAAAGCCTTCTGAAGAGATATGATTATATTATTTCCATTTCGTCCTGTATATCTTTTGCATTTTATATGTTAACATATTGTTATGTTTTTTTAAAAGTTATTGTAAGATTGAAAATATTTTTTTAATAATTTGGACATTTCTTTATCAATTAATCTGTGCTTAAAAATTAACTTTTATAAAGTACAATTGTATTGTCAAAAAACGATTTGTACTTCATAATAATTAATGTTAATTAAAATTTAAAATTGGAATTATTTTAATTGCCTGAAGTTATTTTTAGTTAAACGATAAATTAATTTGAGATGTTAAAATATTTTGCATATAATTATTTCAAATAAGTATAAATTTATAAACGTAAATTTTATATTACGTTTTTTTTTCAATAAAACTGTTTAGTAAATGCATATACACTAGACGTAGGCTGTTATTCTATTATATTCTTAAACATTTTATTAATTATTCCCAGTAAAAGAAAAGATGAATGATTATTATTTATAATAAATAATAATGAAAAGCGAACCACAATATAAAAATAAGTAGCAATTTTAAAAATAAAAGTGAGTAATTTGCAAAGATCACTAGAGAAAAGTTGAGAAATGTAACATAATTTCTTATCCATGTGTAATCTGTCTTTTATCTCTCTTGACTTTTATTCCTTTATCTCTATCTAACGTATCGTTAGAACTATTTCTTTACCATTGATAGTTCTGAAAAAAAGTTAGTTAGATTTTCCAATTCTTACAATGACAAACATTATTAGAAAATTTATTTTACTTTGCAAGGAGAAAGATGTTGTTGAAGTTGATGATAATCATCAAAGAAATTTACAAAGGTTTAAACTTCAATGTAAATATTACAAAGAAAAGCTACGTAACTTTTAAAATATAAATCAAAAGCTTCAAGTTCACAATTTGGTAAAGCAGTAACTGAATGAGAACGTATTGCCAATATAATTAATAATAATAATTAAAAATACTAATATTTATTAAAGTGTTTTGAAGTTTTCGCGTGGGGCATATATTTTCCATAATTCATTCAACATAATTGTTACAGATTCATATTATAGTAAAATCATAAACCGATTAAAAGATCGTTTCTGAACCATCATATATTTTCATGTTGAATCTATAAGATTAAGTTAAAATCTTAACTTATACATTGAAATGGTTCAATTACACAATCATATTTTTTTAATATTTTAAAAGAACAATTAGCAAAAACTATAACTTTGATAAAAAAGAAAATAAAATCATTAAGTCAATTGAAACTACTGTAATTTTTTATTATTTCTTTGTTTATTAATTTGTATGATTTAATCATCGTAATGAGTGTGAGGAGTGCTTCCTAGAATATGTTCTATGTTGTCTCTCCAAAAATAATGGCAGAATTAATAATTTAACTTTTAAATAGCTTGACAAAATCTAATTAAATTTAATTAAAATTTATTAAATAAAACTAAATTAAAGTTTGTTTAAATAAACTAATTTGACAGTTATTTTAAATAAAAAGCTTTTTCAGATTTCCTGAGATACCGATGCAGAAAAAGATCACTGATAATAAATACATATAATAATACATATAATAATAAATACATCTAATAAATACATATTTGATAAATGGAATGCAGTTGTCTTCTGAAAATGAGAACGAATAAAAAGTAGACAAAAGGTTACTAAAGGGTTTTACTATCTATTTAAATAATTATTGCAATCGTTATTATTTTCGTATACTTATAGAATTCAATGTAATAATTATTTAATAGATCATAAAACCTATATAGTGTGATTAATAATTATGAAACGATTACATTATTACACAACATCTTTTGTTAATAATCTGAATAAATTATTTATCTTGGTAAAATTTTCTAAAATAATTTTCAGACCATCTGTTCTGTGCTTTTGTTTTGTTCATCAAACATAAAAAAACATTCTAGGTTTTAAAATGCATTTTTGACAAGTATAAAATTAGTTATAAATTAATAAAAAGCAAAAAACGTTTACAAAATAAATTAATAAATATTTTTTTGCAAAAATCTAATCAAATCTTAATATTTTTAATGTGTTAATTATTTTTATTAGCAAAAATATAACTGAATCTTTTTATTTCAAAATGTTTCTTAAGAAAAGCTTGTCAAAACGTTAAAACATTTTATTTTATTATAAATTAATTAAATTATTTGATTTAATATTTCTACATTCTAAAATATGTAACATTTAAAACTCAGAACCAATTCAATTTTAAAAAGTTATTTCAATAAAATAGTATTTATTTTAAAAATTTAAAAAATATTAAATCAAATAAAATTAATTTTTGGAATTAAATCTTTTAAAATCCCAATCAGATCGTCATTCTTCTAAATTTTCAATATAAATCGAATTTATATAAATATTTTGAAAGATTAATATAGTATAAAAATAATAAATTATAAATAATTGAAGGAAATTCGTTTTACTAATATTTTTTGTGATAAAGACTTAATTTTAGTTTTTAAGACTTAATTTTTGTTTCGGTATTTATTATTAATTTTTGTTACCTTTAATAATAATTTATTAATGACTTGCAAAAACCTAGGATAAAAATATTAAATATGTTATATATTTGACATATTCTCATAAATGTATCAAATAATCAACGTTTGTTTTATTAATAAAAGTATAATTTAACAACTTCAACTTGTTATTTTCATTTATTTATTCTATAATTTTTATTGTACTTTATATTAGAATGTTTAAAAATAATGGGAAATTATTTTTTGATGGGTTCGTCATTTAAACATAAATTTTTTAATTAATTTACTTTTGTTACTAGTATGTTTAAATAGTGATTAAAATTTTTATTAGATTTATTTAATTATTTTAATATTTAGAATTGTTATTTAAGTTTTAACAAATAAAAAAATTAAAAAAATATAAAAATATTTGTCTACTGAGAAAAAGTATTACTTTGATCACCATGATCAAGCACTCACTGTGTCCGACAAAGATTTCATCTTTTATTTTAAGAATCAAATTTAAGAAAATAAAAAAGATTTGATAAGTTAAATGTTTCAGACATGAATAAAGTATTCAGTGAGTAGGGGTAACCTTGTGTTTCATGAGTTTTGAAATACCTGTTAACAAAATTTTATGATAACAAAGTTATATATATATATCTTTTTAAACAAAGAATAGTTCGAAGAATAAACAAAACAAGGCTATTGATTTCTTGATGATTCTTATCGCCCTTCACAGTGTTTGAGACTTTCAAAAAAATATTTATATTAGATTTTAAAACCCTTTTTCAAAACGTCATCTAATTATCTCGTACCTTTTCAATTTTTGTCCTCCCAAATCCTAAATAATGTCATCAATGACTAGTTTCAGTCTCATACTCGATATCTTAATTAGATTGGGTATATAATCCGAAATCAATAAATCAGGATAAAAGGTTGACCAAGATTTTGGACAAAAACATTTAAATATCCGTAAAAATAATCGGGTTCCTTCACGTTTTTAAACAGATTTAGATACCTATATATAGGATGAAATTAAATCATTTACTTAATCAAAAGATAATATAAAAAATAAAATTAAAACCAATTGATAATAAAATTGAAAGAAATTATAATTTGAAATAGCAATAAAAACAATTTAATTTTTTCTCTAATTAAAACAACGAAAAGAAAATATAATAAAAAATTGTTTTAATCAATAAAAACGATAAATATTTTTTTTTCATTTTATGGAAAATAAAATTGCTTTAATTTATTAATGATAATTTAATCATCAAATATATATGTATATTTTTATATTTATAAAAAGATATTATATTTTTTTTATAAAATAATAATAATATTAAGAATATCAAGTGTATATAATTATATAACTTGCATATGCATATAATATGAAACAAATCTTTATCGACCTGTTGTAATATTAATTTTCATTTGTACATCTGCACATTGTAGAGGGTGCCGCCGGTCGTATTTGGTGACAGCACCAATATCACGGTCACATGCCATATATATATTTGTCAATAGCGCGAATATGAAATAAGTAGTGCTTATTATCGTCATCAATGAATAATTATTTAGTCTCTCTTTTCTATCTCTACATCTATCTCTATCAGTCTCTCTCCATCTCTCCTTCTCTCTTGTTCACACAGTGATGATAGTGTGTACACCGCTAATTAATCGCATTTCAAGTGCAATATATCAAAACCTGTGAAAGGAATCCAAATTTTAAGTTAATATCAAAAGTTCTGTTACATACCGACTTTTACCGAGAGTTGATTACAACAGTTAGGTTGGCGTTCCTACAATTTTAGGGTTAGTCTGTCTCCATACCTAACAGGGATTTGTTAGCTTTGTTTTCAGGAAAAGAAGAGATACTTTTTAATAAAAAATTACCGTGCCCGCTCGCGCGCGCGAAAGTTTGTGTGTCGTGGCCATTTACTAATAGATTCTTAATTTATGCAATACAATTTTTCTTGTAGCAATAAATTTCAATGCATATAATAATAATAATAATAAAAAGAATAAAATTGAAAAATTGTCATCATTCACTGTTTAAAAATTTATTTTCAAAGATTTTTCTCATTGATATTTTATCAAAAAATAAAAATAAGTTAATAGAAGAAACAAAATGAAAAAAAAAATCTCAATCAGATTTTTACATTGGGAAATAATTTGTTTTCATAAAAATATCAATCTAATAATATCTACTTAATAATTTATCAGTAGATGATTATTATTTATTTTTTTTTCAAAATTTTATTTTTAATTTTTTAATATTATTTTGTAATATAAATATGAAAATAGTTCTTTTTGTTTCTCTTGCTTTCTCTAACTCTTATTTTTGTATTTCTATTTTTCTTTTCTGTCGCATAATGAAATTTCATTTTTCTGTTACATTTATAATTTTCGTACAAAACCAGTTCAATCTGATTTTGGATACACATGTCGAAAAAATATTTCCGATTCCAATGACCGAAAAACAGTTTGTTAATACCATTTTCGTCTGTTTAATTTGATATAATTTACCAGTGGGACTTTTGGCTACTGATTTTCTATCTGCTGACACATTCATAACCGGCCAGTGAGGAGTTGAATCAACTTTACAAATCGCTCTAATAATCCCTTCCTCATCCTCCTCCCCTATTCATCATCACCGTCACCCAATCTTGTGATTGAATTACATGATTGCACTTGATGCCATTAAATATCCACACACATCCACACACACACTCCCCCTTTAAATATCTCGTACACACACCTTCACAAACATTCCTTCATCAATACAACACACCATCACGGTAAAGGATGAAACCAGACTCTTTTCATAAAACACATTAGAGACACTGGAAAATTTTCTCTATCAATTTCATCACAACTTAAAGATATATGATTAAAATATTTTTCCCCGTTTTTTTTTGTTCAAAATAATTTTTTTACCAACAAAAATTAGCTTAAAATTAACTGCAAAAGTTTTGTTTTTCATTTAATCATCATCCTTATTAATAATAAAAAATATTGTTTTGAAAACATATTTCTATTAAAATAAGTTATTTTTATTTTTTTAAACGTTTTAAACAAACAAAAAACAAAATTCATCATCAAATACGCGGATGATATAATTGATAGATGATATAAATCCGATCGTCATTCCACCGTGCAAGGGTCTTACGTCAATTTTATTTATCAATATTTATTTGTTTTTTTTTCGACTGATTTGTCTATAATTAATAATATTAAACGCCAATGACAAAAAAATAATAAATTTTCTATAAATACAAAAAAAATTTTTGCTAATTGTCATTTTTATTCATTTCAATTAAGTGAAATATTAATTGTTTGTTTTAAATTTTTTGTGGTAGAAAATAAACTTGTTGATAAATCTCTTTATTCTTATTTCGTTGATTTGATTAAAATTCTGTAATGTGGACATTTAAAGTAAATATGTCTCCAATAATTTTTCCCAATCGTGATTGAATGTCATTTAGACTACTACGATTGCCTGTTCGTTAGATATATATGTATATATAAAAGTATATAACTAGTCTGTTAGTGTGTTATATATGTATATACATATATATATATATATATGAATTAATAAGTAGTATCTCGGATTTTGTACGTATATTGTACGTGTGTATGGTGGTATATCGCGCGACATACTACGCTCCAAAACGATATCTTCATAATGAGATGACATTATTCGGGCATTAAACATCATCAGATATCCCAGTCTCACTTGAAAAATAAAAAAACGAACTAATCTTCAAATATATATATATATATAATCTACCTATCTATCGCGAGAGAGTATTAGTGTTACCTTAAAACTGTGTCGCATATAAACAAGAAGAATTGTGCTGCTACTGCTACCATGGACAGAACAAGTCATTGGATTAGGTGACATATTAGATCATTTATACACATCAGCGCGACCTGTTTCATATTGCAATTATCTTTCATTCGTTTTACTGCTGAAAATTTTAATTGACGGACTTAAATAAAAATCTATATGGTGAGATTGTGATTTTTATCGATTTTAGTTTTAATTTTTTTTAAAAAAATATGTATTTTTTCATAAAATTATTTGTTTTTCTTTTTAACAATCGCAAATTAAAAAAAAAATCTGAAAAAATTCCATAATCTTTTTTTGTTTTAATGTAAAAAAAAATAAAAGAAAACAATTCGAATAACATAGTGTTTATTGGATTGTGTATGTTTTTTGAAGAAAAAAAAATTTATTAAATTAAAAGAAAATTAAATTTATTTTTCTGAAATTTTTAGGATTTATTAATAGCAAAAAAAATAAAATAAAAAATAAAATTAACTACTCTAAATTTTCTGTATTGTTGTATTATCATCACATGCGTGGGGTGTATTTAATTATTTTCTGTCTTCCATTCTTTCTTTCCCTGAGTCTTTCTTTTTTTTTAATAAACACAATGAAGAGATTTGCTCAACACACATAAAATTAACAAAAAAAAAATAAAACGAAAGGCAGCAGTCAGCAGCCAAGTAATTGTAAATCCCGTATTTAAGGCTAATGGCCACTTTAATACAATATGATCCAACTAGTCAATTTTGGTGGTGGTTTGTTTTTCTACTCTCTGCTCAATTGTTGTTTGCGTTTAGATTTATCTCAAGAACTTGGCTAATATTCCATCCTTCTCTTTTTCTTGACGACGTTAACTTTACCGTCAAATTATTAAAAAAAAAGGTAGCGATAACAAGAAACCACACCGAACACACCGGCCCTAAAATCACCTAGAGTGACAACAATCGATGTTTCTTTTTTTGTCGTTGTATGTGTACGTACGTATGTGTATGCGCATTTAAACAAAAAAAAATAAAACGGGTAAACTGTACTGAAGAGGAGATTAGTTACAGTAATTTCGTTTTTTTTTCTCTTTTTTTTTATTTTACAATCATAGAGCATCAAGATTCCAAAATTTTATTTGCAACACCAGTTGAAAAATATTATTTAAAAAAAAAAAGAAAAACGAATTATTGAAAATTTCTTATACTACTTAGTAAGTGAATTTATAAGTAGTGTAACATTGTTAGTAGTGTGATGATATTTGCTGCGTTGTTGTTGCTGTTGTTGCTGATGTTGTTGTTTTATTCAAGATGATAAGATTTGCAAAAATATGGATATAAATTTGTGGCTAAAAGAGAGTTGAGCAGTTTCTAGAGGGTTGTGTGTATACGATTTAGTAAGTAATTCACGGTACCCCGTGTATATTAATTTCGAGGTTCTTTGTATCCATTATTTGGGGAATAATTTTTTTTATGTATCTAGGACTGTATGCGCTCGTTTGTATGTCTAGGTTCTAATGACTGGATAATTTCCCCTTTTTTTGGTATGTTTCTGTGTGTTCCTAGGATTTAGTGGCTGCTTTTTTTTTGACAAAAGTTAGAAAACAAGCCTCATTCTGTTTGATAAGATTTTTGAGAAATATGTTTGGTGATATTTTTATTACAGTTATGTTGAATGCGCGTGCACAATTCTTTTCAATTTATATTAATCGAAAAAACTTGAATTGGACATATTGTTTGTTTTAAAAATAGTAACATTCTCTCGTTGTTTAAAAGTTTCTTTATTTTTTATTTTATTTTGAAAAAAAGGAAAAAAATTAAAAATAATAAAAAAAAAACGTATTTTCAAATCATTCTCGCAATTCCAAACGTCGAAAATTGGTGATTGTTGAAATTTTAATTTTGACGATTTTTTTTTTCGTGTCTCTCGCTGTCTCGCGCTCTCTTCCTCTCGGTCTAATTTGACTCGCTCGTTCGCTCACTTATTCGATCGTAATATCTTTTTGTCGAGAAATTTGAAAAATAAAATTTGCTGTAAGTTATTTTATTTTATTTTTTATGTAATTTAATATCGTTTTTAGATTTATTTATTTTTTTAATGAAATTTAATTAAAGTAAAGTATAAATAAAAATAGTTTTATATAAAAAGTATTATATAAAATAAATCATAAAATTTTTATTTTATTTTTGTTAATTTTTCATTACGTTTTTTTACCAATATAATGCCCTTTGTAGTTTTTTTTATTTTAAAAATAATAATTATTAGATAATTTTATTATTTAAATTTTTTTTTAACAGAAAAAATATTGTAAATATTATTATTATTTTATTATTATTATTTATTATTATTATTATTGAGGCATACATGCGATATTTGCTAATAGTTGTTATTGATTTTATTTTTCCGAGATTTCAATTGATTCATAAATTAATATTGTAAACTTATATGTTGTGTTGTTAGAGATTGTATTACATATGAATAACTATTAAAATATTGTTCGACCAATGTTAAAAGAAATCAAATAACTTTTACACCAAATAATTTAAACAACAATTACATGGTGAAACCGATTTGTAACTCGTAACAAGTTTTATTTGTTAACAAAAAATGCCGTATGTTGTTATATTTCTTGATTTTTCAAATGTTTTTTTTTATTATTTGCTGGTTGATATTCTATTCATTTTTAGATCAATACCATGTGTCAAGAATGGATTTCTATTTAGGTAAAGTTTAATTTTTTTTTCAATTGTTACTAATTTTTTAAAAGAATTTTCAGTTGTTTTTTTTATTAAATTAATAATTATATTAATTAATCTTCCAGATTGAATGTTTTCTTCCATGTGATAATAATCGCCTGTAAATTATATTTACAACTGAAAAAATGTACTTTTTTAAACTAATTTTATATAAAAAATTACTCAACTGGAAGGTTAATTTTGGTGTTATTGAAAGTCACGAAAGAATTCGTTTTTCTGAAAACCCTTTTTCTAGATTTGTATGAATATCGTTATTAGTGATTTTCAATCAAAATCTGATAATAAAATGTATGTGATAAATCAAAAAACATCTCTTTTTCCCAACAATGTTCCAACTGGACCTATGTTTTTCCCGGATAATGGCATGCATCCTTCAGGCCAAATGATTAATGATCAAATGCCGTTCTCGCCATGCATTCCATCCATAATGCCATCTATCAATAATCACAACCAGATGCAATCCAATATGTCAAGATTTATCAATCCTCAAAGTGAGTCGTGTATTTTTATTTATTTTTAATGATATCATTTCCCGTTTTATTTTTAAAGACAAGAAAATCGAATTTCTTTTTACTTTTTTTATAAAATAATTATTAAAAAAGAAATAAAATTTAGATGCTTTTTTATTCATTTCTTATTTTTTTTTTAATTCTTTAATTCTTTATTTTAAACAAAAATAAAATCAAATTCAATATGTCAAGATTTTAATTTCTCAAGATAATTTTTTATTTTTATTTTTTATTTATTTGAAAAATATTATTTTATTTTCTAATTTAAGATTATTTTTAAAACGAACCAGAAAAGTTATATGAAATTTATTTATTACGAAATACAATTTAAATCTTTTAATTGAATTTTCTCTCTTTTTTATCTTTATTTTCTTTCTCTCTCTCTCACTTTCTTTTCTAACATAATCAAACAAAATTCAATTATAATTTTGAATTCTCACTTTGGAGACATTTAGAAAACTTTCAAACAAATTTCTAAAGATTTACAAAATCGGAAATCTAAAGGGCGCCTTCTCTTGTTACGGATTCCCGGGGCATTCAAACAAAAAAAATTAAATAACGACTTATCAAGTATTATTAATTTATTTTGGTTTAAATGATAAAAAGAATCAATAAAACACATTATTCAATGTTAAAATTCATATAAAAATAATGGATATTCACAAAAATCAAAGGGATTTTATAATTACCGCTCTTCAAAAATATTTTGTTCTGAATCAAAAAGTTCATTTTTAAATTGAAAGATCGATATGACAATTAAGGTATTAATTCCAACGTAAACAAAAGGAAAAATGTAACGTAATATTTTTAAAAAAAATGTTTTTACTGATTATTTTATTTGTACGGATTAAAGGTTTTTAACTAATTCATTATAAAATAAAAGTTAACGCATCCAATTTCTTCTTAATTCTTATTTTTAAATATCAAGTAATAAAATGAATTAATACAAAATTAATTTTTAATAATCAATCCGTTTATTTTTAGTGTTTTATATTAAAGAAAAACTATTTTTAATAACTTGTTTATTTTGATTTTAATAAGAAAATATTTTGTCTGTTATTTAATATCTTTGGATTAAGAAACATTTTCATAAAAAAGAAAGTTATTTAATTAGATAAAATAGCATAACAAAATTTTTAATAATAATAATAATTATTAATAATAATAATAATAATTTCCAATAATTGTAAAATAAAAATGACAGTTCTTAACTAATTATTTTTATTTTTGACAAATATTATCACGCATTGTCCATTGTTACGGTTTGATTTTTTAACATTCATCGGGGTGGAATATTCTTCCTTTTAATCTCATTTTTATACATTATTAATAATAATGTATATACATAATAATTTACGAAGAGAAATAGGTTAAGAAACACTTCATAGACCTTTTAAATATTCTGATTGAACTTTTTTATCCAATCATGCTTCAAGGCAAATTCAACCTGAAAAATTTTATCAACTTCTAGAGATAATCACTAAAATGAAATATAATAAATATTAAAAGTTTAATTTTTTAGGTATTTTAAAAATATTGTAACATTATTTATATTATAATATTATTTTACATTAATCTCAAACTTTATTTTAACACAAATATGGTTCATACAAACTATCGTAAATTACACTAGAATGCGTAAACGCGTCAAACGCAATAAGAATGTTAACTTGTTTAGTTTAATCATTAAAGTCAGTGATCAATATCAAAAGCTCGATCAAAATATCAAGCGAATGATAGTTACAGATTTGAAGATGGTTAGGTTTTTATTTTTTATTTATTTAGTTACATAAATAAAATTTTTGATTATTTATTAATAAAAAATATATTTTAGTAATTTCCCCGGTCGAGCTTCATTTTTTTCAAGTTTCTATAAAATCACTTTGTCTGCTTGTGTACTTTCTACAAATCTTGCAAATTATTTTTCACCAACTTCCCGTAGTCCGATTGAGCTGAGGTTTTGCTCAGTAGTTTTATTCTTATGACAACACATGAATCCATTAAAAGATTTACTATATAATTTGTTAGTTATTTTTATTCAAAAAAATTTTTTTTCGATTAATTAAACTAATGTTTTAAATTTATTATTAAAATTTGTTTGTTATAGTTGTCACAAAATTTTGAAGTTTTGGTATTTTTTGTAATAAATATATTTTTAAATTCCTTCCTAAGTAAAGATTTATCTTGCCATATTTTTGTCAGGGGTAATTTTCAAAAAAAAATTTATTGATGTTTATGACACGGAATATCCAATCCTTTCCCATGATTTAGCCGTGGGTAAAAACAAATTTATGGTTAGTTTAGGTTTGGAAATAGCGTTCTGGAGACCAGGTTGTCTTGATCAGTAATGAGCTTATAACTATTCTGTCAAACATTTTCAAGATGGACACAATATTTCGGGATTTTGTCCTTGATCAGCTCCATCGTATTGTTGATAATTGTGATCGAAAAAAGTCGAACTCCATAAATAGGTACTATTAAGAACACCAACATTGGTTTTCAAACTTTTATTTTCAATACAGTCAGAATTGTCTTTTGGACAATTCTCAGCAAAACTCTCGTCATTCGACATCGTTCTAAATTGATAATTCTTTTGTTAATGTTTGTTAATAAACAATTATTCGAACAAATTTTTCATTATTTTCAGATTTTATTTCTACAGTTCAAATTTGGTAATTTTAGTATCAATTTTATTTACATATTAATTTTATTTAAAAAATATTTTATTGAAAGAAGAAACATTTATTTAATTCAAAACTTAGTTAAAACTATTTATTTTATTTAAATTTTAATATGAAAATTCGAAAAGATTTAATATTTTTAATGTTTTTAAATATCTTATGCTGTACTTTAAAATGCAAATTATACTCGAATAATTATTTATCGTGAACATCTAAAATATCAATTTTCCATCTGGGTGGGAGAAACACATTTCCAAATACCAAACTCAACATAAAAAATTCAACAAACCAATTTCAACATACCAAATTTAAAATATTCCTCACAGGTACAGTTATACTAGTTATGAAACCTTCTTTTTAGAGATTATGAGACTTCGATTTGCAATAAAACGCATATAAATTTTCCCATTGAAAATTCCAGTCAAAATTTGTTATCTCCAAAGTTTTCTACCGCAGAATCAATGACAATATAAGCGTAGTTTTTAAGAAAAGCATTTTTATATTTTAATTGTTCGTATAACAAAACACATTTTCTTGAAACAGAAAAATTTAAAACAATATCTTATTATTCAAATTTGTGTAATGCAAAGATTCGTTAAATTATATTAATCAATACAATATAAAAACGTTAAATTCGTTTTGTAAAATATGCAAAAAATGAAAACCCAAGATTATGTTTGTGAGGAATATTTGAATGTTTGATGTTTTCTGTTTGAATGTGTATGTTGATTTGTAATTGTGTCTCTCCTACCCAGATGGATGATAAATATTTTAATTCTTATTATCTAAAAATATGTAATGTTTAAATTTATTTTTAATTTAAAATAATTTTACAATTTTAAATAAGTTTATTAATTTTTATAATATTTAATAAATAAATCAAATTAATATTTTTTAAATAATTAATTATCATTTTAATTATTATCCAATAAGTTTTGAGTGAATATTTTATTAAAATATTTATTTCTCCATTTGCTAAAAAAATAATGAGAATTAATTTATTAATCAATTTCGCATTGAATGCAAATGTACGAAAGTTTTGACAACGATTGTCTTAAGGACAATCAAAATTGTTGTTTAAATAAAAATATAAAAAGTCAAATTGGTATTCTTAATAATGTTAAATATAGTAAATGTACTGATTGTTAATAAAAGAAAATGAAATTGGTACGATTGAATGAAAGGAATATTAGAATGTGAATTTTAATAAAAAAGTAAAACATTTTGCACTAAAAGAAACTTAAAACTATGAATATATGAAGTCTTCAAAATTGATTGATTTGTTATCACATTTAATTATTTTTTTCCACTAACATTGTCATAAGAGCCAAATATTTGAATGGAGTTCTTTAATGTTTATAATACTTTATAAGATATAAATCTCGAAACTTAAAACTGCAAACCGTATGACTTTCACAAAAGTATACCAAGTCGAGGAAGTTCCTCGACATAAACATTCTTATGACAGTCCTTTATTTTATAATGGTATAATAATTGTATTAACTATAATCGATTTCTAATCATTTTACAAGAATCCGATATTCATTTTATTATATAGAAATGTGATGTATTTAATGACAGTCATAACAATTCCAATTAGTTTTTCAATTTAAACTATTTTTTTTTATTTTTGTTAAAAAAAGAAAATAATTATCACAATTACTTTTTATGAATAACATTCATGTTCGACAAAAACTTCTTGTTTTGGTGCTATTGATAAAAACAAACTTTTATTTCCACTGAAATGTGAAAAGAAAACAATATTATTTAAAATAAAACCATTGGAAAAATTAATTTATTACATCTCAAAAGGTAAATAAATATTGCTATAAATACATAATGACAGAACAACTTTCTTTAACATTTGGCTAAGGAATTTATTATTTGTAATTCTTTTGTCGGATTGTCTTAACAAAGCTTTGAATTAAAATATTAGTTAATTAATATTTACCGGATAAGAAATTCGTTTTTTTTCGACATTGATATGTAACAAAATTTAAAAAAATACGTTGAAAAATCTCAAAAAAATATTCATTCTATTTTTAATTGAAATTTAATTTCGTTTGGTTTGCGTTAAAATAGATTTTTATTAAATTTTAATTTATTAAAATCTTTTCTCATTTGGCAACATAAACTACTTTTTATTACAATTTATTAAAATATGTTTCATTGAAACAAGAAATTTCATCTAAAAATCCACTTAAAAAATGAATTTTTTAATTTCATTAAAAAGAAAATTAAAAATCCGACTAATGATTCTTTTTTTTGTGTTTTGTTAGATTTTTTGAATTAAACTTATAAAATATTTTATGTATAATTCTTTATATTGGGAATATTATGACCATGTTTGATCTTTTATTTTTTCAGTTATTTTATTTTCCAGATATCCACTTCAGGAGACTTGTTTTTATAAATTTTATAAGCCATTATATATCAATAGTTTATGTTTTTTAATTACGGAAAAAATATACTTTTATACTTTATTTATTTCTAGTAACGATACGAGTTGAATTTAAATATAATATTTAATTTCCATGTGTAACTCTCCCTTTTTATAATAAGATGGCCGAATAACATGGACAAATTTGTAAATGCACTTTCCAAAAGACGAAAAGCTGTTTTGAATAGCGTAATTTAAAATTGTAAAAAATAAATATAACTTATAAAGATAAATTTCAGCAACAATTAATGGAAAATATCAAGATTAAGAGCAAAATAAGAAATGTAAATATGCAGTCTGTTTAGTAAATATAATAAAAGTTTAACAATAATCACAAACATTTTATTTTACAAAATTTAGTGTACATCAATATTATACCCTATAAAATATTCCCCGTTTATATTAATGTATTTGTTTCCATTTTTCAAAACATCCATTAAACTCACCAGAAGTAAAGCTATTCGTCATGTTTATTGCTTCCTCATCATCCATGTACAACATCCGCAAAATCTTTTGTACTTTGAATATAAAAAAATTGCATGGAGCTAAGTCGTTGTCATAAAATTACGGACAAGAAATTCTTGGAGAACGAATGCAGAATGCACAGCAGCTCAGTTTCGTATTCGTAGAAACACTATTAATCAACCTTGATAATTCTTTTAAGAAAAGCGGGTGCTTGAAAGCAGTTTTCACCAGTCGGTGCAGCATCCTGTTCTTTTTTTCCTTTTTGTCAGCTGTTCGCAAATTTGTGATAATTTATACACACAATTTTCTCAACCCAAAATAGTTAATTAAAATTTTCGCTCGGAAAATTTCCCAAAATTTAGTTTATCAACAATTATTCTTACTTTAAATCGGCCATCGGAAAGCACTAGTCACTGCATGCGTTCGATGCTTTTTTTATAAGCAATGAAGATCAATGGTCGTCCTAGCCTTGCCGTCTTCACAGCCTTCACAGATACTTTTTGAATATCTAATTTCCATAGTGTAAAAGAGCTAACTGAAAACGTGTTTCAATGAACTCCTTTAACTTAAATAAAGATAAATATGTATTAAACTTTTATTTTTACAGAATATAAATAAACATATATAACAAAAAAATCACATACGAGAGAGAGAACGGCACAGATAAATCTCGATTTAGATTTGTGTTTGTTGTTCAAAGGTTTCAAGGAATGATCTTCTGTTGTAACAATATCGATGGAAACTTAAGGGAATCATTCGGTTGCACAACAAGATTTTGAGAAAATAGATCACATTAAGAGGAGCACTTCAGGGGAATATTGATAAATTGGTTTGTAGAAAAATCCTTTACGAACCGATTTTACAAGAAAATGCCCCGCAGGCAATATAGTATAATTGTAAACAATAATATTAATGATTGTTTTTATCGATTGTTTATATATATATATATATATA
>MQRK01181925.1:75567-87100 GCA_001938485.1 Girardia tigrina
ATATATATATATATATATATATATATATATACAAAAAGTAAGCTAATACAAAGAATGGAAAAATTAAGAAAACACAAATAAATTAATGAAAAACGTAAAATACAATTTCTATTAATTTCTCATTGCAGATTATAGAAAATAAAAAGTCATATATTCCTTTCTCAAAAGCATACATATTATATATTATATTAATATTAAGCTTAGCATTTGAAAGATTTTTTGTTATTCAAATAAATAAATTAGAAGGCAAATAGAAAAGAAAAAATGAATCGATGCAAAAAATATTTGATAGAAGGTCATGAAATTTTAGATTTTTAAAATTTGTCTCATTTCATAATTTCTTTGCGTTTAAATAATTATGGCCTGGACAACATAATTGACTCTTTTCATATGAAATTGTTGTGGGAGATGAATATTTATTTCTAATCTAAGTCTTGATTTATTATCAAATATAAATTATTATTCTGTTTTATTATCTTTGATCTTTGTTTTCTTATCTTTTTGTTCAATTTTTAGTTGTGTAATATATGTTTTTTAAAACTAATGAAATATAAATAAATTGATTTGTACTAATTTTGTTAAATGAAATTTTTAATTATTAAAAATAAACTTTTAAATTGATAAAAGTTTTTAATATCAACTTACAGAAATGAGACATTCAAGGTATCAAAATGTTGGTTCGAAAGAATAATGCGTTTATTCACCATCAGTCTATTAAAAAATGAACCCCGGAGTGAACGAAATATAGTGATTAAAGAATTATGCATGATAAAATTACCCATTAGAAATGATTGTTAATCAAACTGTTGAACATTGTATTTTATAAAAAATATTTTAAAACGAAATAACCAATGTTCCTTTTAAGGTTACAAAGACGCTTTTTCTTATGTTTAAAAAGTATTTAAATAGGTTACGTAATTTGTTGTTAACTAACTGTTGAAAGATAAATATGTACAACTTATGTAAACACAATTTGCAAATTTAAATTTTGCCAATCTAAATAGTGTTTTATTCTTACGTAACAATATTATTTATAATTATATAGTTTTATTAATTAATATCACTTTTACAATAAATTTTTAAGTCAATATAATACATCAATGCAGTTTTTATAGCAATTTATTTGTGATGTAGACATCATTATTTTACGACAAATAAATAATGAAGACATTAATCATCACATCTTATTTTGTTTTACCTTTCAAAATTTGTTTAAAGTAAAACATTCATTCGATTTATTTTCTAATACATTTTCATTAATGAATATATAAAAAATAATCTTTAAAAAATTAAAATAAAATTTTAACTTTTTTTCAAATTATCTGAAATTCTGGGAATAGGAAAATATGACTTCATATATGGAGATTGGTAATGATGTAATGATTCAATTTCGAGATTATAATTTCACATGTCATTCAAACTCACAAACACTCATAACACACCACATTCCATAATTAATCATATTTTAAATGCTTGATTATGTAACTACACATCAAATTTCCTTCGTTAAATATGGTGTTATCCATTCCACGTTTCGGTAAATTTCTGATCAGTTATATTTTTGTAATTTATAACTCATATCATTTTTCACATTTATTAAACCTCAAACATTAATTTGTCTATTAGTTCCAACAATTAGATTGTTTACCTGTTTTCTTTTTACTGATTCGATAATTTTTTTGTGCTTATTATTACGGTATCGTTTAGAACACTCAAACCGATCGATATTTATTCGTTTCACAAAAATAATCTCCAAGAGGCTTAAAATCTATGTTTTTTGAACTTTTGCGTTCATTGTAAAATCAATATAGGGTAAAAACTCTTCCCAGTATCTAAATAATTTTTCTTCCACACAGCAAAATATCCAATCTCGAATTGTTCAGAACTGTATCTCTACTTGCCCGTTGGATTGATGGTGTTTAGAATTGTTTAGAGTTTTAAACCAAACAAATTTTGAAGTCATCTTTATTGACAAAAAAACTAATGGAGTCCCATAAATTCAAAATACAAATCGTGATGAAAATATTTATTTATTTCGTTTAAACAAAAAACAATTTTCATTCATCAACCATAAAATAATTTTTTTATTTTTTTTCAATATAATTAATCTCCTTTTTTAACAGCAGGTAAGTGCAATCAAAAATAACTATTTTTATTCTAAATAACTTTACAAAATAATTAAATAAATGCTTTTCAATATTAACATACAAAAATTTACATGAATATACTCACATTTCACCCCTCAACAAAATCCCACACCAAAGCAATTCATTCTCGTCATTCACAAGTTGCAAGGCACCAAATATAAAATTTTACTACCATTCTAATTAATTACAATTGATTAAATTAATTACTTAATTAAATTAAATTAAACTTAATTGATTACAATTCTAAGTAATGTTCCGTTTGTAATATGTTACCATAGTATGTGCTCAAGTTTTGTATTATGAAGTTATATTTATTTCCCAATTCCGTAAACGTTAATGACAAAAATGATTTACCATTATCAACGTGCTCAATTTTTGGAGTGCCAAACTTCAATATCCAGTGTTCTGGTAATATTTTAACTAATGTTTTCTCGTCTTGGTTATTTACCGGGTTAATAGCCATTATATATATTTTTCCGACATTTTAGATTTCAAAGGTGCTCAAAAATCTATGTATATATATATATATATATATATATATATATATATATATATATATGGATTCAAATTGTTCTGTAGCTGTAATGTTTGGTTAATTTCTTTGATTTTCGTACCATATCATCAATAACAATCGTCATAAATTTTCGGAAAGTCGAAGGAGCAGCTGCGATTTAAAGGCCATTCTAATTAAATAATATTACCGTCTTTTCTCGGAAATTCAGTCTTTTCTTTTGATTCCTCCTTCAACTCTACCTGATAGTAAGCATTACCAAAATCAATTGATGACAAATACTTGGCTCCGTGTAAAAAGTCTAACATGTCGTTACGGAAACGCCGGTCATATCGTGTTCGTATTCGATATCCTAAAATCTAAACACATTATTATGTCATCTGAATTCTTTTTATTGACGCAAATAATTTGTGAATTCTATGATGATTCGCGTTTTGAGTTAATACCATTGCTTTCTAATTTTTTTTATAATATCAAGGATTTTCTTTTCGTAATGTATAGGTTGACAACGCATTGATACATTAATTCGTTTGCAATTAGGCATTATTTGGTGTTTTAAAATATTTGTTATCCGTATCTCCTATTTGTGTGTCATGAAAATACTTCCATATTTAATGATCGTTCCACATAAAGAGGGATTTAAAGGTATGACCTGTTTACTAATTATGCTACTTAATTCTAGTATCTGTTATATATTTACGAAATTTTTCTTCTAAATTGCACACTCGATACTAATTTCACTCCCAGTTTATCTAAAATATCTATTCCGATTATTACTTTAGGAATTAAGTCAACACCAACAACAAGTATTTTTAATATTCTTCTCTTTATATCCTCTAAGTCACATCATCCTAGTATTTCTAAAGAGGTTTCATTTGCACATGAAATTTTCACTAATTTATTATCGTTCTCAAATTTCCCTTCACATTTTCGAGCTACCCTCAAACTAATGACACTAAAGTTAGCTTCCATATCAAATAAACAGTAAAATTCTATTCCATTCATGATCAAATGGTTTCTTATCTAGTTTTGGTTCAGATATTATTTTTGGTTCATCTATCCAATTATACACTTATAAATTCTTTATTTTTTAAGTAGTTATTATAATTATTACTAGGTTGATCTAAAAATTCCCCGTCAAGAATGAAAAATACAATTTTTTGTGCAAGAATTTATTTTAAATAAATAAGAATTAATCTTCAAAGTACAGTCCATCCTTTTCGACTACTTTCTGCCAACGGTCTGCAAGCTTTAAGATCTGGTCAAAGTACCATTCCGGCTACTTCGAATTGAAGAACTCTTGACATGCTTGTTCAATTTCATTGAATGCTTCGAATCGGTGGCCTTTCATGACGATTTAATGTCAGTTAAAAATATTAATTTGTAATTCTCATTTATTAATATTTCACAAAAGTTGTCTACATCTTTACTTTGTAATGAATTGCGAAATAGCCTTTCTAAACATTAAGTGTTCAATCTTTTAGTATTTGTAACGGTAGATGTTCTAAATCTTCTTCGATTAACAGTCTACTGAATCTGGCAAAATGCCTTATAAATACTTCTTAAAGATCTTCCCTCCTATAGAAATATAGACAAACAGAAATAAATTTGCTTCTTATAAATAAGAAAAATATTAAAATTTTTCAATTATTTTCTTTTTTATTTATTAAACATTGATAGATAAATTTATAAGTATAAGTTTAAAAATTGTGCCAATATATTTATTATTTAAATATTATAAATAATTATTAATATAAAAGAATATAATAATTTTAATATTGGAATGTAAAGATGAACGATTGATACAATCCGCTAGTCGAGACGTGTTTTGATCACTCAATCTCACGATTCGAGTTTTACAACAATTTTCCTAAATAAAATTGAAACAAAAAAATATTAAAAATTTTCTCATCAATAATTAATGATTTCTATTGAAGACGCTGTCCTTCAAACTTTGGGCCTCGAGATTTTTGATTATTATTTATTAAATAAGTCGCTTCTTGTGGAAATCCTTACGACGCAATTGTTTATTAAATCTCGATAATGAAATGAATAAAGTGAGATATCAGTTATATCATAATTGGAAATTATTTTTTAGTCACACGGAGAAAATAAAAATGTAATATAATATTATTGTAAAAGTATATTTTATTAATAATTTAATTAATAATTTAATAATTTTATTAATATATATATATATATATATATATATTGCACAATCAAACGACATAAATATAAATAATCCCAAAATATTTTTATTTTAAATAATGACAAACATATTTTTGTCAATTAATAAAAAAAGAATAAAGTAATTTTCGATGAATCATCATGCCAAAAAAGAAAACGAAAGAGAGAGAGAGAGCAAAATGTTTTTTTCAATTATATTCTTAATTGTTTAACATCTTTAAATGGAATCTTTAATAAATTTTGTTCTAGACAAGTGTTTTCGTTATTAAATACCAATCAAAATGTCCATGTCATGTCGATTAATAATATAATTCTACAAATTACTGACATCAAAAATAACTGTTAGTATTTTAATTAACTTAGATCTTTTTACATATGTATGTTAATTTTTTGGTTTTAATGTATATATAAATATTATATATTATATCGAAAGAAATATTTATGAAAAATTAATTTATGCATTAAAGAAATACCTTAATAATAATTGAGTGTGACCAATGTATTGGCGCCATGAAATTTAGGTTTATCAATTTTTTTCCTTATCCCCAGATGCCAACTCGATAAGGCAACACTCAATAATGACATCGACGATGATGGCTCAAGCTAACAAAAACCAAAAATCAGCAATGATCGCATGCTCGATTCCCGAGGAGGCCGGCATGCAATACCAAACGGGAGACAATTTCCCCAGCATGACTGCTTCCTACAAATCAAGAAACACATCTCTGGACTCTGGACAAAATAATACAATCAATAATACTAATCTCGGATCAGATGTAATTAATGTTAGTTAAATTGATTTTCTTTTCTTTTATCTGATTTAATCTGACTTTGTTTTTTTCTATTTATTGCACATTTCGGATATTTTTGGAAAGATATTATTATTTTTTTTCTATTTTTTTGTTCTATATAAAAAAGAAGAAAATAAAAGAACAGGAAAAATATAATTATCTCTATAATCACCATGTTTCAATTGATTCAAAATTGGCCTTGAATCAATTATAAGAAAATATTGTTATGAAATGATGATTATTTATTTTTTTATAATTTTTTTTAAAGCTGGATTTTAAAGAAAAATTTTTTTCTCTTTTCAATGATGAAAAATATTTAAATTGAATTTTTTTTATTTTTATTATTTTAAAATTTTTGGAAATTATAAAAGAAAATTTAATCGTTATTGATTTATTATATTTTGTTTTTACTTGAATATTTCGATTAGAACTCAAAAATATTTTTATAACTATTTTTTAAATGAATATATATATATATATATATATATATATATATATATATAATATATAATATAAATTTTATAATTTGGTCGGTGCCAACCTCTCGGTGGTCTATGGTAGTTTGAGAAATTGAACGTTACTAGTTGTAAATGGTTTTCTCTAAAGACTTCAAAACATGAAATTTCATTTTTTTTAAATTATGTTTTTCTGAAAAGCTGAAGGGTCTGGATCATTTATTTTATTTTCGACATTATAATGTAGTAATTTGGAAAAGTTTTCAAGAGAAAATTAAGACATTTAAGTATCTTTAAACAAGAAAAGATTTTACATCTTTTACAAAACTTTAAAAACCAAAGTTTGAATAGAAGGAAAGAATAAATAGCCATGGTTTAGAAAAAATTCTTAACTATTTAAAAAAATAAAGCTAATTCCGTATCGTATTTCTTTTTAACTCTTAATTACATAAAAAATAGCCCAGAAAACCAGCAAAACTTTTACATGTCTTGTGATCTTGAATCAATAGCAGCCACATTATAATTAGTGTCCCAAAATTTTTGAATTACCTTTTATTTTTTTGGTACCGGAAATGTAATTAACGTTTGTACTTCAAAAATCCAAAAGCTTGTATAATATATATTTCAACTTTTTCTTCTATAAAATATCCACCATTCGTATCATCAATCTTCTGAAATCGATCAACAATCGAGTATATTTCAATGGAAGTGAAAAACTTGAAAACAAAAAACAAACTCAAATATATATATATATATATATATATATATATATATATATATATTACATTATCATCATTTATCCAGTGTTGCCTGACCATGTATTAGTTTTTTTCAAAAATAATGTCGTTTTTAACCGCAATCTTTAAAGACAAATATCTCAGCGTAGAATCAACTTTATTAATCGAAATAAAAACCGTTAGCATCAATACACTTTTCCCAACGCTGCACAAGTTTATTTATTCCGGTTGCAACAAATTCTGGCTTTCTGGATGCGATGAAATTGTTGAAGGTAGTTTTAGCATCCCCTTGGTTTTTGAAGTATTTCTCCTGAGGGAAAATGTCAAGATGTTTGAAAAAGAGATAATCAGTAGACCATAGGTCAGTTGAGTATGATGGATGACTCAAAGTTTCGTAGGCAAGTTAGTTCAACAGTTGTATTGTTAGACGTGCGATGTGTGGCCGAGCTATTTCGTGCAGAAGAATAGGCCAATTCTTATTGACTAATGTTGGTTGATTATGTTGGAGTTTCTGGTTCATTTTGACAATTTAGTGACAATATCTCTCTACTGTAATTGTTTCTCCTGAATTTAGGAAGTTATGATGAATAACACCGGCTGCAGACCACTAAACAGTCACCATCATCTTTATTTGTACAATTTCGACCTCGGAAAGGATTGCGGAGCTTGATCGTGGTCCAAACATTGAGAAGAACGTCTCCGATTGTCGTAGAGAATCCACTTTTCATTACAATTCGGTCCAGAAACGGATCATGCTTGTTCCACAGAAGAAGTGAAGACGATACCTCAAAACGACGCATTTTTTTATTATCATTTAATTCGTATGGAATCCATTTATCTAGTTTTTTCGACTTTCCAATGTCACGCAGATGGTTTGAAATTGTTCCTATTGAGACACCTAGTTCCTCCGCTATCTATCGAATTGTTGTGCGTGGATTTGCTTCTACTAGAGCCTTCAAATTTTCATTTTCAATAGCAGGTTTCCGTCCTCGGCAATCATCAACTTTGATAGTCACATGTCCCTATTGAAATTTTTTGAACGAACGTTGTAACATACGTTCGTTTGTGGTTCCATCGCACAAAGCTCCGTTGATATTACGGGCGAGCTCCGATGCTTTGTGGCCAAGTTTGAATTCATATAAAAAATTGCTCGTAATTGCGTTTTTTGCATATTGACAACTATTTAAATGAACAAGTTATTTTAAAGTTAATATTTGAACAAAGTATCATAGAAATATAGAGTTCTTCGTAAGCTTTAAAATTATGTATAAAACATAAATAAATGATAAAGATTTATTTCAAAACATGATCAAAAATCAGGACCATTCAAAAAACGACATTATTTTTTAAACAACCTAATAATTTGATAATAACCACAGGGCAGATGTGGTAGCATCTTTCAGCAAACTTCTATAATTTTTTTATTAGTCCTCTTTGTTATATGTAGTCTTCGGTAATCATGGAATAGTAGAATTTCTTTTCTGTTTATCCAGCCATTTTTGGGAACTACAGCAATTATAGTATAATATACATCAGTATAGATTGTTTAGCCTTGATGAAGAAACTTCAGTTGGAGTATTCTTCGTGAAGTCCATGAAATTTTCATTATTGTCTTTCTTTAATATATTCATTTTCTCATGTTTACGAAACTGCCTTGTATTCTATACAGTGTCTTCATCTTCTAGGATTGTCACTAGGATTGTTCACTTTACGTGAAAGGAGATCATTTACATCAATGATAGGATTACTAAATAATCAAATAAGTAAACAATTGCTGATGGCGAAACGAGTCGATGTTTTTTGTGTGGTAGCCATTTTTCAAGTGTCAGAATAAAACGAATTGCATTGAGGCGTTTTCTAACGGTCGATTATTCACAATTCAAAACATTCCAAATTTATTTTCCTGTAGTATGTGGATTTTCTTTTGAACACTTACGATTGTCTTTGTCTTCACATGCCGATGGATACTTTGAACGTGATCTGTCTTCGTCTTTTTCATATCCAGATTTAAAGAGACGAAACCTGAACATACAACTTAATCTGTTACAGAGTTTTCACTAAATGCATTTCATATTTTTCTTTCTGCTTAGGGTACTTTAAAACCATTTTTGTATAGTTCGATTTCGAAATCTTGATTACGCCATTTAAAGTGAAAAATTATAAATAAGAAATTAGCTCTTTAATGTGAACCTTTATACATTTAAACAGCAAAACAAAGCTATCGAAAACTATATAATATTTAGAGTAAATTAGTATGATTTATCTTTTTAATCATGAAACAGTGCCTATTAGTTTACTTTGAATATAAAGGACTTTTGAATTTTGAAGAAAGCTAAGACACACGAATGATTGATCAAATCAAACTGACCCTCAAAAATTCTAGTTAAAATAGGCTTTTAATTTTAATATGACTAGAAAATGTTTGTCAAATTCTGCACAAAAATAATATATAAATAGATTATTTTATGAGGTAATTTTCGTTTTTGGGCGGAAATCGAAAATTATATTATAATTATATTATAAATTATATTATAATTTTATATCATTTATCATTATAATTATGATTACAGTTCTCATCATTAATAATTTGGTCACAATTATATTTTGATATCTCATAAGATTATATCATATTTTATAAAGATAATTTGTTTTTTTAATTAAATATATCATTTTTTTGCAAAAATCCTTATTTATCATATTAACAGATATTTTTTAGAATTTTTGATTTTCTTGGTAAACATTAACGTTCGTTTCATACAGATTTCTAGCTGATTTTCAAAAAGTAATATTGTGTTTGAATCTTTCAAAAAATTAAATACATCAAAATTATTTCTAATGAATATGATTTGTTTGACTTTACGCCTGGAAATTAACGTCCTGTAAATGTTTTCGGTTTTTAGTTTAACATAACTGTGCTCGATGTTAGTCGTGATTAATATGCTCATATATTGTACTATATTCACTATAATTGTTATCTCGTGCAAAAAAATAAATTTCAGCTTTGATACTGTTTTGTTCTGAGTTGATTTTGGCAAATCGTCTCTGGTAAATTATTATAGAATATTATTTACTATTGAAAACACGGAGTAAACTATTCCATACATCTTATTCAATATAAAGAAAATATAAATAAAATATGTTTCATCAAAACAAATAAATGAAATAAAACTATATTCTACTCATTACACGAAAAACTCTCACCGTCCTTACTTCTGCTTAATAGATTAAAATTATTCGTACTTTAGGAACAACAAGTAACATTATTTTTTTAAAACACATAAAAAATCTGTTTATTTATTTGAAAACCTTGCCTAAATTATCAATATTGTGCCACAATTAATTATGTAATTTCTCTAAAGTTGGATAAATTTTTTTTGTTTATTTGAGTGATTTATAAAAAAACAAAATATAGTTTTATAAGTAAAGTTATCGAATTAATAAACCATTTTATTCCGATTAAAACTAGAAAAAAAGGAGAAATCATGAAAAAGATCAAGGAAAAATAGCGAAAAGAAACTAATTGAATAAAAATTAAATTTTCTGTTAAAAGATTTTATATTTCAAAAGCATTTGGCTTGATGTGATAGATGTCGACACAGAAGGCTTATGAAAACTTTTGAGAAGAATTTTGGAGTCTGATAATTTTCGAAAATGGATATCATTTAGACATTGACTTCTTTGGTACATGTTTCTTTTTTTATTTGACTTTTATTTTTTTTTTCATTCTAATTCCAATTATTTTACTCATCTTCATTAAATATGTCCCACTAATTTGAATTTAATTTAAGCAGTCCTTTTTGTTTTGAAAGAAAATGCTCAGTTTTAATTTTCAGAAATATAATAAATTAAAATCAAAAAATTTTGGATTATTATGGTAATTTTAAAACGATATTAACAATAAATTGATATAAAACAATAAAAAAATAATTTTCTTATACATTTGCGCGCCATCTGCTTCAAATGTTCTTTTGATCAGATAAAAATTCCACAATTAATAAACTATGTTTGCTGTATTTATAATAAAATTTTATTTATATTGAGATTTTATTAAAGTTTTCAAAAAATATTTTTTCGAAAATTCTTTTTAATCAATCAACATTTAATCGGAAAAAACATTTAAACAAACGAATTGCTTTTTTAAATTCTTAAACAAAAGTTCCTGTGTTACAAGAAATTAATTTTATATTTGTTCCAAAATAATTATAAAAGTGTATTTCATTTAAACACAAATAAAAGCGATTTAATTAAACAAAAAATAAGAATATCATTTTCAAGTAAAAAATTAGATGAACAATTTCTATCGTTAATCTTTATGAATATAAAAAAGTTATTATAAGAAAACGAATTGAATAAAATATTATTAATAAAAAAAATTTTTTATAAAAACAACCACGTTTTTCAAGCATTACCAATGCACTAAAAAGAGGAAAATAATTTTTTTTCTAGACATGTGCGAAATTTTATATCTAACCAAAAACGTGGGGCGGATTTCTGAATTACTGCTATTAGTAACTGCTATTTCCTCTTTACTGCTTTTTAGTAACAATCGATCATTTATATGCCCAACGTTTTTTCTCACATGTCTAAAAAAAAATTATTTTCCTCTTTTTAGTGCATTGGTAATGCTTGAAAAACGTGGTTGTTTTTATAAAAATTTTTTTTATTAATAATATTATTTTACTATTTTTAGTTATCATTTAGGAAT
>MQRK01181929.1:3828-13945 GCA_001938485.1 Girardia tigrina
TATATATATATATATATATATATATAATTTTATTTTTTTATTTTAAAGGTGAATATATTTATACAATATAATAAATATAATCAATATTTATGAATCACAACTGAGATTTACTTTCACATTAATTCCGAAATTAAACAGAACCAGTTGTTACAGAAATACAATTTTGAAATTCTGTCTTGAATTACACAAATTAATCTCAAAATTCAAATTTTAGGAATTTTAATTAAAATAAACTGTGAACAAAATGAATTTCGATCTTTGTGATTTCAATAAAAATAATTTTTAAGTTTCCAATACTCAACTGAACAGAAATTTGAATTTTAAATTTGATTTTTTAAAAATACTGTCAGTAAATTTGAATGACGTCTTGGAAAAAAGTTACAATGACAACAAATACTTCACAAATTTAAATGAATTATTCTGGAAAAATCACGTTTTATAAATTGTAGAAATAAATCGAATAAAATATGTAAATAAATATGATTAAATTTTACAATTTTTTTGAATATTAAAATAGGATTTTATGAAAGAAATATTTTTAAAATTTATTAAAAACATTAAAATTTATTTATTGAAAAATTAATTGATTTATGTCAAATAATTTTCAATTTTTGAAAGTCATTTTTAAAAAGAACAAAATAACTTAATTATAAATTAATATTAATGAATATAATCTTGTAGATTGTCGACAAGAAGGAAATAGTCAATTCGGTAAAAGATTATTTGTTTCAATCCACATGAATCATTTTACTTGAATTATATGTTCTAGGAAACTAAAAAATATATTTTTTGTATTATTTTTTATTTAAGTGACACAATTTTCTTTTCCTTTTCTTCGACTGTTTTTACAACCTTTCAATGCTATTCTTACGATTTTTATATTCTAAGTAGTTACAAATGATCATATGATAATTTATTTTTACAATATATTCAATATGCACAAAAATAATAGCAAATTTTATTCTTCAATTTTTTAACATTTTTCAATATTTCCTCAAAACAAGTTTTACTACACTTAGATAATTTAGGGTTAGTTAACCCTAACTACACTAACAATTTTTTAGAATGAATATATTATATTCGCCAAGAGACATAAAGATTAGTGAATAAAGTTACTATGGCAAGGTTTATATTCTTTAACTTTTAGGATTACCCTTTCTTAGTTCTTGTGTGACATTGTTGTGAGGGATAATTTGGAATGTTGTTAGTTTGTTGTTTGTATACTGTTTAGATTTGTGACTCTCCTACTCAGATAGGATTGATATGTTTATTGATTGATTATTTGAATCTAATGAAATTAATTAATGATATTAATTTTAAGTACTAATTAATTAAAGTTTGATAATTATGAATTTTAATAATATTTTCAGTAAACGATTTTAACTTATTAAATTTATTATATTTTAAAAATTAATGTTTATTTAAAAAATTACATAATGTCTTTTTATCCAATAAAATTATGAGAAATTAAAATTTATTATTAAACTTTCCCATTCATTGTTTTTTTAGATTTGAATACAAAAACAAAAACTATATCAATCAAAGAAAGATGACAAAGGAAAATTGTTGTGAAGAAACTGTTTGTGTTGTCAATAAATGTTTGCATTCAAATTGTGATGTTGTTAATAATTGTCACGAAGTAAAGAAATTTCGATTCAAAAACGGATAATGATCCAAATAGATTAAGATCCACTTGATTTGATACGTATCCGTACATATATAAGCTTCTATTTGAGTACTTCTGTTCATTTGATGTTTTGTTTGTTTCGTGTAGTACAAAAATTACAGCTAAAACCATTTTGACTGTTAGTTAAAAATTAAATATTTTATTTTATGATCTTCAAGGAATTGGAATTAAAATGTACAAAAAATTGTTTTTAATACAATAAATAAACCTTTTTTGTGGTTATTTGTTTTTTTATCTGAAACATGGTGTACCATAATTTTTTAATCATTATGTTGATCTGCCTAAACATATGTAAAAAGATTTACCGTTGCTTCGATATCAGTTCTCCTATTTCAATCTCTACTTTTGTGTTTTCGAATGATGTCGGCGAACCCGCAAGCAATCAGCTCTGAAATCTCTGGTTGAACGACTTAACCAAACAGATAAAGCAATCGCATGGCCATCAGATGAATGATGAGGTGATTCGATACCCAACTCAAAGGGGATTACGAAACTGTATAGTTCATGAATTGTTTGTCCATCAGTTATTTTGCCGGAAACAACTGGTTCCTTCAATCAATCTTAAAATTCATCTGTTGTAAAGTTTTTTCTGAATTTACAAGGCTAAGGTTTATTTTTTTATTTTTTTAAATTTTAAATTAATTGTTAAACTCAACATTTCTGGTTTATCATCTTTAGACAAGAGAGAATTTTGATACAAAAACTGAAATAGAATTTTAATAAAAATATAACGGAAAACTAAACTTTAAAGAATGTTTAATTACACTCAATTATTGCAACTTACAAATTTTCAATTAATTACTATAACCAATATATAAATCTTGCCAGTATGAAAAACACATTTTGAAATTTTGGGCTCGGGTTCACTCGTGATGAGTGGTTTGATGAATGTACTTTCAACGAGCTTGTTCAAAAAAGAGAGCAGTTAGAAATTATTATTTTTTGTAAAAAGAAGAAGCAAAAATTACTCGCTTTGAGCTTATGGAACATTCGTTTTTACAAGTAAATAAATTTAAAGTAATGAAAATGGTAATGCCATCAATGGTCTTGTTAGGGGTAAGTTTGTTTCTGCTGACGTTTCTTTCTTTCTAAAATTTGGAATTTGTAACAAAATATTTGTTGAATTTTATGGTTAATTATTTTTATTCCACTAAGTCAAATTTTTCATTAGCTTTTGGACATACTTTAAAATTACTTTTGTTGGGGCCAAGTATTAACGTTCGGGCCAATAAGAACGCGCTTCAAAATTCAAGTTCTCAATCGTCAATTGTGGTCCTTAAGAGGACCGTATTTCTTTCGCAATTATTAGAAGCACTTGAGGAACCACCGATAAAATAATCTGGTTGAAACAATTTCCCAAGATTCGAATTCAGTACATAATCGAGAGTGGTACTATTCAATTCAACCATGACGCTGATCGTCACACACTTTCCATGAATTCCAGCAGTAAAGTAAACGTAAATTTTCTGTAATTGCAAATCACTGTCGCTTTCGTAAACAGCAGTGGTCGGTTTGATACCGGTTCGTTGGTGATTATTTTCCAAAACTTCGTTCCAATACTGTTTCTAGAACTTTGAAATATTCTTCATTAATTCATTGATCATGAATGTCTTCACAAATTTTAGTAGGTGCTGAAATTTCGTCAGTTTCTTTGATATGTAATCTCTGATCGGGAATTCTTACATGATTATCTTCAAATGTCTTTATAAAATAATCCACATGAAAATATAGTTATCTGTTCTCCAGCTTTATTTAATAATCTTATGATATTTTTTTTATAAAGTTGAATCATTGATAATGTTCAAATTATATAATTTAATGTCTCGAAAAACTTTGGCTATGTACCTAAAAATAATAAAGTATTAATTTTTTTATGAGTTTTATTTAATTCCTTGTACAATGAATATTAAATAAAAAATAGTAAAATAATAAAAATTAAAAAAATATCTTTGTTTTTTGAAAATTGATTTTTTTACTAGGATATTTAATCTCTAATATAATAATAATAAATCAAGGATATCCTTTCAACAAGAACAAATGGAACATTCCAAGAAACAGTTAGTTTTTAAATATCGATTCTAAATGTAAACGATAGTAACATAGCGATAATTGATGTGGACGTATTACTGTTTAGCGGGAAAAACGTTGAAAGAGAAATATAAATTCTCAAAATTTTAAAATTCTGTGTACTCAATTTAATAATTATTCAGAGAGTGATATGTGAAGCGTTGTATACCACGAATCTAAACATAAGATCATAACTTTAACCTCAAAAATGCAGTGTACAACTTTATTGACAGTTTTTTAACGCCTCACTGCATGATTTTTTTATTTTAATAAAAAATATATAATATAGGAAAATAGAAATAGAGATATGTATTTTTAGTTTTTTAAAAAAGGATTTTTTCATGTAGAATCTCCAAACAAACAGTTGGTCCAAATAGGACAAGATATGCAGTTAGGGTAATAAAATTATGAAAAATTATTTTAGATCATATATGATCCACTATGCGGTAAGGGGTTGAAGTGTAATTATGACATTTGAAAACATAATCTGTTTTCAACTTCATTGTTCTGAAAATAACTGTTAAAACTTCAAAATTAATTAAAAAACATAATTTATTGGTTTTATAATTTTTTATTTGATAATTTGTCAATTTTATTAAAGTTTATCCATAATCTAACATACGTTTTCCTAAAAATTAACGTTTTGCTGTAATTCTTTTGTGATTTTTTGTACTGAATTGTTTATCTGCAAAGTCTTCGACATATTCCCTCTTCTTTACGAAAACAGAATAATATAGTTTTAATACTTATGATGATTAATTGGAATAGTAAATTTGGTGATAAGGTGTTTGTGAAACCTAGTCAACATACAACATGTACCATGGTTACTAGGGATCGTAACAAAGGTGGTTAGTGATAAACGTGTTGATGTTGATAAAGTACCGAGACACATTCAGGACATACGACAACATAAGAAAACAACAACAGACTTTTAGAAATGATGGATGACGAGATAAACGAAAAACCAGATGCATATAGCAGTAGCAGTAGTAGTTCTGAGGAAGAATGTGACGATCAAGTTGATGAGGAAGCTTGTATACGACGATTCAGCAGAACTAGGAAGAAACTTGATTGGTTGAATGGTCATGTGAAATAGAGTTCAAGTGGGGATATAATGATTAATTGGAATTATGTTTTAATATCCAGTCTTTTTATCGAGAAACGTGGAAGTGTGGGAAAGCGATAAAGTATATTAGAATATATATTTGGAAAAGAATGTTTTTGGTTTTTGGTGTTAATTTATTCGAACTTACAATTTTTTAATGGACAATCGCACAACATGCTTGTGATGCCGCTGCCGAAGGTGATTGGTCAGTAACACTTTGTTTGTCTGATGGTTTATCTAACCATTATCGACGGATAAAATCATTCATGTAATATAGTGTTATTATTTAATTATTATTTTATATTTTTGTCATATCATTGTAATTGCGTATATTTATTATAATTTTTTTAATGTGTGTATTAGCAACATCGCAATTTGCTTGAAAACATTTATTCAGTAAAACATATTTTCAGTAAGATCATCTTCAGTAAGCATCTTTCTTTGATTGATATAGTTTTTTTGTATATTTTTTCAAATCTTTGATTAATGAATGAGATTATCAAATTAATAATTTTTAATTTCTTAAAATTTTATTGGATAGAAATTAATATAGTTTAAATTTACATTAAGTAAATTTTAAAATAAACATGAATTTTTTAAATATATTAAATTTAATAAATTAAATTATTTACTCAAAAGTACTATTAAAATATCAAATGACAAAACTTTTGACTAATTAGTATTTAAACATTAATCTCATATAATTAATATCATTAGATTCAAATAATCAATCAATAAACATATCAATCACATCTGAGTAGGAGAGTCACAAATCTAAACACCATACAAATAACAAACTCACAACATTCAGAATTTTCCCTCCCAGTGTCATCACATCTTAAATTATTTTTTTCCTTAACAGTTTTTTTATTAATTCTTTAAAAATATTGTCGGTACTTGGGAAAGTTTAACTATATATGTAAAACTTTTAGTGTTTTGTATGATTTTTCATTGAATGGAATATAGCCAAAACCCAAACAATAATATTTAATTATAATGCAACTAATTTCTAACATTCAGGAATTTAGTTAATGAATGTAATAAGCATGAATGCAATGTAATGGGTCTCCTTATTAGTTATGTTGATCTAGACTTACATTACATGTTTCTCATTTGTAATTATTGATCTCCAATAACGTATTATATTATAATATCAAGAGATTTTAGTACATTTCCTTTTCCACGTGTCATAAAATACATACTAAACTAAAATTTTAAAACTACATAATGAATAAGAACACAAAAGTTTACAATATTTTAAATAGGTAATTAATAAATATAACTATAAATTGTATTAATCTATTGAATTTAAGCATATTATATGATTTATATTTCCTATTATTTCATAATTTAAATAATTTAAAATCATTAGTATTTTTAAAACGAAGACATTATTAATTTATACTTAAATTATATTACATGGCTTTAGATCTATTGAGTTGGACATGAATCCCAAAACTTCAAACATTAAACATTCTTGGGGCTACTCTTTGTCTTGCGGCCAAACTAACAAAAATGAAAGTTAGAGAGTAACAAATTTTTAAAAAAATGATTAAACCTTTGTCGGAAAAAGTATCTGAAGAATTCTAACTAACATGAAACCGAGAAATGAAGTAAACATTATATTATACCAAGATGAGAGCGTGACGAAGTCGACTTATTATTTTATAAAATAATCCTTTCAATAGATTCTTTTTCGTGATACTTGATTACGATACAATAAAAAATATCAATGTTTTTTTGGAAAAACTGTCGCCAGTCAATCGTCTTTTTCAATGAATCGATTAGTTTCAGTTGAACAAAAAACAAAACTTGTCAAAATAATTCCAAATGATATAAGAATTTAATATACATATTATATGATTACTTAGAAATTGAAGATTTCAAATTAGATGTGTAACGATTTACTGCTTAATAAAATAGAATTCCTCCCACAAAATTCAGAAGAACCATCACTCTCGATATTGAAGGATTTATAATAATGTTGGGTGTTCAAATCTAATTTCAATAATTACTTTTTAAGCACAAATCTTTAATCTGACTTCAAATAATCAGGAGTGTCTTCCAGCTCAAATATATAATTAAATGAACACAATTTCTTTTATAAAGTTTTATTTTTTTTTATTTATTTTTATAAGAACACAAAATAGCACACAGCTTTATAATGTTTAAATCAATTTGAGCAATAAAACGTATTCACACTGAGATCATCGATACGAGTAATCATATCACAGTTTTATAATATCAAAACTGTAAATCCTTAAAATAAACGATACCTGTAAATATGAAAGTTAAGCAAATTTTCTTTCTCCCATACATTATACTCGAATTTATAACTTGGGACAGACAAAATATTAATAAAAAATAAGTTTACTTAAATCCGATATAATACTTTTGAAAAGATTCTTTATTAATTCTTTGATAAAATATTTTTGGTCAAATTCTGACTGAATTCCATCTCGTTTATATCGTGATTTTTCATAACCTTGAGATTTCATTTAATAAAACAAAAATCAAAATATTTACAGATTTTAATCAAAATTTTATTAAAACAAATATTAAAATTTAATATTTGTTTAATTTAAATATTAACCGCAATGGATAATTTTGATTAAGGAATTATTTTCAATTTCTCTATTACAATTTTAGTTAAGTTTTTAATTTTTATTTTTCGGAACCCCAACAATAACCTGTCGACCACAGTATTATCTTTCATCAGTCGCTCTTTAAACAATTTGAAATCTTATTTTCAACTCATAATTTTTTTGTCAAATTTTCCCGATCTTTGATATTCGGTTGTTCTTTAACTTGCGGTCCAATAACTGCTCGAATGAGTCGAACTCGTCTATATCAAACGCCTTAATTAAAATACTCATTACCTTATCATAATCTCTTTGTTTTTTATCCATATTTTCATATATTTTAAAAAGAGATCCTTCCAGGAAAATAGGTAATTTTTTTCCAAACTCCTCTGAATCTCGAATTCCTTCGGAAGCGGTTATAATCTAGAATCTTGTTTTCCATTCTTTGATCGGAATCGAATATCCGTCAAATTTTGGAATCATCGCTAACAGTGTTTTAACGTCAATTAAACCCGGATAGCTTGTAGCAGTAGAATAATTCAACAACGACACAACAAATATAAAATATATTCACAAATCACGTGTTTCAAATTAACCCAACAAACTCAAGAATATTAAAACAAAGTTTTAATCATCAATATACACTAATGAAATTATTTTAATGAGATTAATTTTTAAATACTAATTAATTAAAGTTTTATAATTATAAATTTTAATAATATTTTTAGAAAACGATTTTAACTTATTAAATGTAAAATATTTTAAAAATTAATGTTTCCTTTAAAAATTACGTAATGTCTTTTTATCCAATAAAATTTTGAGAAATGAAAAGTTAATATTAAAAGTTTCCCATTAATTGATTTTTAGATTTGAATATATAAACAAAAACTGTATCAATCAAAGAAAGATGCTCACTGATAATGGTCGGGAAGAATCTGTTTGTGTTGTTAATAAATAATGTTTACACTCAAATTGTGATGTTGCTAATAGTAATATAATAATAAAAATATTTAAAAAATGATGACAATGAATTTTTAAACAACAAAAAATTTTCGTCAAAATGTATTGTTATTAATTTCGACGTATCAACCGTCATCATCAGACTGAATTAACAATGATATAGTCGCGTTTATATATCAAAGCAATGTTTATGTAATCATTATGTCATTTAAATCATGAAAATACTTTCAATGAAGTTGAAGAGGATGATGCTTGGACATTGATTTTAGGATCAAAATGCTCAATAATGCTTCACACATCACCCTCTCCCAGTAATTATCAAATTGTGAACACAAAATCTTAAAATTACTTACATCAACTTTACTATTCAAACAGTTCTTCTTATGCTGAGCAATATTGCTATCACTTTCCCTGCGATTATGTTACTGAATCCGTTTACAGAGATGACGACAAGTCTCTCCGATGTATGTGGCGTCACACCCATTACATTTATATTGATAAATTAATTGGAACATAACCCAGTTGGAGTGATTGATTTACTACTAAACAAACTTCCTATTTTAAATGATCTAGATACAATTTTTAAATTTAATAAATTATTTTCATCATATTTCAAAATGAAAAATATTCATGGGAAAATTTTAATATTAATGAAAAGTCAAATACAATAAATAGCGACAAAAACAAAAATCAGATAAATAAAAATTATGATAATATTGGTTTTGTTTTGACTGTTCCCTACTCTGAGGGTTTCAAGAAATTCAAAAACTCTATTTTGACACAACTCCTTGATCATCGACAGTCTTCGTTTTATTAAAAGCTCAGATGAAGCCTTGGTATTTAATTTTTCGCAATCTGAGATTGTTGTGGTTACCCACGAAACTACTGACTTATTATCCGATTTTACTATCACGCTCCTTAAACCCCATTTCACACATAATTTAAAACCCTTTACAACTGCTTCTAGTTCTGCTACATTAATATGTCTAGAATCATCAGTTTTTCTCAACCATGATGCGTCCTCGATTATGTTCCCCTTGACTTCTAACGCCGCACCAATGGCTATTGAACTTGCGTCGCAACATATAATACCTTCCCTGCAGTCATCAATAGCCCATAAACCTCTGCAAGGATCACTCTCCCTCACTGCCTTTATAACCCATTTAATCTTCTCGAATAATTCCTCGTCTATCTTTTCATCCCACCTTCCCTCACTAAGTCGTTTAAGATATAAACATGACGGACGTAGCCAATTAGCTACCGGATGTATTCCTACTAATTGTCCACATAACGAATATAACTCACGACGTGAAATTGATTCTACATCCAGCTCATCCCTTACCTGATTGTCCCTCTTCCAAATCACTACATGTTGGTCCTTAAAGACTTTCATTCCTAAAACTCGAACTTCGTTGGCTTGTGACAGATTTTCCGGTTTCTTACATTTGAGACCGAAGTTATTGAACACGTTTTCTACTTCTTCAACAGAAATGAAACTTTCATTTACATAAATATCATCAATATAAGAGTCGGTATTTTCACGCATCCTGGTGTCAGAGTTCAGAATCCACCTGACAATTTCGGTCATTATAGTTGATGCAATGTTTAAACCAAAACCCATCCTAGTTAAAGCATATTTCTTGTTATTAATGATACAAGATTGGTAACGCCACATGTCCTTATGAACATGAATCTGCATGTACGCCTCTGACAAAT
>MQRK01181929.1:14131-24903 GCA_001938485.1 Girardia tigrina
TGTACTCGATTAGATAACCCTTTTCTACCCAACCGTCTAAAATTTTCAACGTTGCAACATCTTTTAATTTGTTGTCCTTAAAAACTGACTGACGATTCGGAAGATAACTCGGAGCCTCATTTTTCCAATTCCATTTAATCGACCAATTTTCCCTAAACTCAATTTCAAAATTATGCTTCTTTATACTAACAAGAGGCGCATCCGATGCAGTACAACTCAAGCTACTATCTATCCCTTTAATTTCCTCTTCACCGAACTCAATAACACCCTTATTAATTTTCACGCAGCCCAATTTACTTATGACATCCATACCTAATAAGATCCATAAACCATACGGCAAATATTTCATGACCGAACATTCCACCCTAATGATCCTGCCATTTATATTCAGCCGCACTTCACGCGAACCCACTCTAACACCTATTCCATTCGCCATAACCATACTTTCTACGTCAGAAAACAACACACAATCACTAACTAACCCTTTTAAAACAACCGTTTTCGAACAACCCGAATCAATCAACGCTATGGCTGACCTGTCACTTACGGTGACGATCATCGTCGGCAACGCCGTCAACTGTGAAGGGAGAGAGCTGGCGCCTACAAGCTCCCCTGTTCGTTTCCCGACCGACAATATTTTGCGATATGACCTGGTTTCTGACATTTTTAGCATATTGTTTGTCTGTTTAATTGCCACTGAGAACCCTTATGATGATTACTTTCCTTCAATTTAGTGTCTCTCTCACGATGAACATAGGATCCTTTCTGAAGATTTGCTCTGGGTTTATCGAGTTCGCCCTGACATATGGAACTCCCTGTTTCTTTGATGTTGTTTCCGTGTTGTATTGCTGCCATTGAACCCTGTAATAAACCCTTTTTAATCCCCAAATACCTGCGGCTATACTCGATCATTTCGGTCAGGGGTTGGTCGCAGGCCCGTTCCAAATCCAACTGCAACTCGAAAGGCAGTCCAGCCATGAAGGCAGCCTTTGTTAGATCGTCGACCTTCGTTGCTAACATCTTCACCTGAGATGTATAATCATCGATAGTCTCGCCATCGTGATACTGTAAGTTTATCAATTGACTGTACGCAGAACGTCTAGTCAGGCCGAATGAATTGTTTAATATCTTGAAGAACCGATCGCAGCTGCTTTGCGTTTTCTCGTCCGATTCCATGTAGATGTTCAGTGCAACGTCCGATAGTAAAAAAGGGAGATACGGGGCTGGATCAGTAATCTTCTGGATTTTCATGATCATTTCAAATTTCTTCTGCCAAATCTCGAAACTGATGTTTCCATCGAATTTCTCTAAAAACTCCAAAACGATTTTCATATCATTCATTATGTCCGGATAGCTTGTAACACGCGAAAAGTTTATTTTCAAAACACTGTTTAATGGATAATATTTAAACAAAATATTTATCAAAAAAGTAAATATTAAATATTTCAAATAATTAAAATATCTAATATCCAACATTTTCTTTTAAAATAAAACAATTAAATTCCTTTCCTAATATTTTAGTTTGATAAAACATATGATAAATATATTTGCTAATGTCTAAATTAGACGTAAAAATTAACGAAAATAATTTTGATATTTTATTAAAACAATCTTTAAGCACTTTTTGATTCAATTATCTAAATTATTTTGATAATATATGAGCAACTTAATCAGTTTATATAAGATAATAAACGAACCGGTTTATCTACAAAGCGAGCATATGGAGATAATGTCGTGATTTATTAATAATTTACTGACTGAACACTTTATTTATTTGTGCATTTTTATTACTGTAACTCAACTGAGGTTTAAATGACTCCGTATTTAGTTCCAATACACTTCGATTACAACAAATTAGTGAAAAGTTATCGTAAGCCCACAAATATCCTTTCTGATTTTGTTTTTCGTATTTTTGAGAATTAATTACATTACGGCCAAATTTTCTTAATGAGTTCAATTATAGAGTTCGTTAAATTATAGCGATCGAATCTAAAGAATCGTCGAAATCGGAATATTTGAGAAGATAGCTTGAGAGATAGGCATTAATAGCAAAAATAGTCAAACGAGACCGATGTTGAATTTTCAGAGTACGTTGTAAAGAGAGGATGAAAGGATATAATTTTTAAAAATGTTCATTTAATTAGGTGTACACGAATTCAGGGAAACGTACAACTGAGCCCTATACTGTTTTGTAACTTGAATTTTTCTTATGTATAATTATGTATTTCCTTACAAATAATATTTTAATTGGCCTGATGTTTTCGATAATGTATCGATTGTATTTAAATAAATTTATTAGAAATTATAAAAATAAAATTTTATATCGGAAATAATAAAATGAATTTAAAATATATTTCTTCATTCTCATGCTGTGCATGAGTGAAATAAGGATTTTATGAATCAGTGTTCCGTTTGTACAAAGTGAAAAAATTGATCAATTCAGAACGATAGAAATTCTATACACACGGAAGAGAAAAAACTTTTTAGATCAGATAGTGATGAACATAGCCCACATGGACAGTCACAACAAAAAATATTGAAATGATCATGAAAATCCATAAGATTACTGATCCAGCCCCGTATCTCCCTTTTTTTACTATCGGGCGTTGCACTGAACATCTACATGGAATCGGACGAGAAGACACAAAGCAGCTGCGATCGCTTCTTCAATATATTAAACAATTCGTTCGGCCTGACTAGACGTTCTGCGTACAGTCAATTGATAAACTTACAGTATCACGATGGCGAGACTGACGATGAATATGCATCTCAGGTGAAGATTCTATACACACGGAAGAGAAAAAAACTTTTTAGATCAGATAGTGATGAACATAGCCCACATGGACAATCACAACAAAAAAATATTTTTCAAAAAAACTTATGTTGGCCAAGTAGAATTCTGCTTGTATAAAGAATATATATAACAATGTTTTTTTTTAATTTACTAGTTCCATCTGCGTAGGTGAAATACAAATCAAAATACCAAATTAAAAACACAAATTTCATCATATCAATTGAAAATAATCCTCACATTCCTAAAATTAAAATTCTTACCACTAAAATTAACATTTGTTTTGTTGCATCAAAAATGAATTTTATTTTTTTGGGTTAATTTTTGATTTATGTCCAGTAATTCTCGATTTCCGTTTTTCGATTTTAAATACCCGAAATGCAATTGCGATGCATGTATTGGGATGTTTAATAACCGAGAGCGAATAGCGGCCATGCGAGCCTCCAGCACGGTCTATGAGGCCACCAATACCCAAAACGGTAACGACACGCTCTATAAACAAACTCAACTGAGAGATCCCAGTGAAGCAAATCACGAGCAGCGATTGGACTTCTTTACCAGTAAACGACTTCGACGATAATCAATTCGCATTTTCTGTTCGATTATTCGATGATTCCTTTCTTTCATTTATCTTTTGTTTGGGAATAAAAATTTAACAAATGACTTTTTATTGAATAAATAGAAAAATTAGTTTGTTATATTAGATTGTCAAGTATGAAATTTGTCGGCATGATTACAATAAATTCAAATAGATATAATTTGACAATGACTTAACATTTTGTTGCTCACTTTTTAGCGCAATTTCCATACTGACAATTGCGATTATTAATTGGTTATTTCTGTGTGGATGGATGGATGTGTGTCCGCAGCTTTAAGTCGTATCTCCTCCTCAACGAAGCAATATCGAGGGCTAGTTCCAAATGCAAATATGTTAAGCAAGTTCGGAGGATGATTGTAGACCAAAAAAATTCCCGGAATTCCTTCATGGATTTCCCGGAAAAGCCAAAAAACCTCGAAAAAATGCAGTTTTTGGCCTATATCTCGGCAACCACACCACTTAGCGACTTGAAACATTTACCAATCGATTCCTGCAATAATTTAGAACAATATTGCCGAAGAAAGTTTTCAAAAATATCCTTTCGTTCGGTCACAAAAAATTAATCATAGTCAAATATTGATATAAACGTTTTAATATTTGGGCACCGAATAACATAAGGAAATTGCGCTTAAATTGTCACTAGACTTTTTATTAACTTGTTTGTTTGTTGCCACAAATATTGACGATTAAACACCTAATTAAAAATGAATTAAAGTTATTGATAACTTGTTTCGATAATCAGTATTTCAATAAATGAAAGAGACAGAAATTCGAGCAACAGTCTCCCTCGTTAAATCGCCACACTTGGTTCCAGAAAAAATGGTGGTTTAACGAATCCTCTTTGGAACACCATTATTTTGATGGCTTATCATGGTTTCAATGAATTATATAGCTATCTAATACCATTATGCTTACTTATTTCTGATGTTTTATAAAATCTATTAATTATCTTTTTGTAATTTTATGTAAAATAATACTAAAATTAAAAATAAATTAATAAAAAATTAAATAAATATATTAATTTTTTGATATGTTTGCAAACAAAGAATTGCAAAATTATAATAAATTAATATATTTTTATGTGATTTTTTTTATTATTTTAAAATAATTTATTTAATTTTGTAAAATATTTTCGTAAAAATAAAATATATTATTAATTTCAATTTAAATTAAATTTATTTATTTCATCCTAAAATTTCATTGAATTTTTTGTGACTTCCTGAAATTTTCTATAATTGATTACTCTTTTTATATAAATAAATTTATTTAGTAAAAAAAACCAGCTTATTTGTTGATTTAACCCACTTGATTGTGCTTTTTCTTTGTTAAAAAGTTTAAATATGTATTATATTAAACAGTATCATTTTTATTTATTAAGTAATTTTTTATAAAGCCCCACAATTAAAAAGTAAAAAATATATATTTTTTGCACAACACTGAGAAAATCTTATTTTAATTATAAATATAAAAAATGTTAAAAAACTAAATAGAAAAATATTAAAATTAAACAAAAAAAATTACTAACTTATTTAAAATTGTAAATAAAACAGAATTTGAATTATTAAAACAAATCTAATTGAAATAAAATTGACTAAAAATTAATTCAAAAAATAAAAAATAATAATTTCAGAAATAAAGAGTGTAAATTTTGTATTTGGTCCAATGTTGACAGTGTGAACGAGAGTAGTACCGCGTCGCAGGTGTGGACGGTTGAGCCGTTGGCGGCAGTTAGGCATCGCGTCGAACAGTATGTTCTTGGTTGGAACGCACTGGGAAGTACGGATACTTCTGATCCGGTGTCGGCTAAAAACGCTGTTGATGGCGCGATGGGATTATCTATAGTGGCATTGCAAGTGAAAATTCCGCAGCAGGTAATGGCGCCTTCTGGGTTGGCTGCAAAAACCGAAGGCGAGCTTAGTTTTTTAGATTTTCGAATAATCATCCAGGGGCCAACGTTTAGCGTGCTTGCCAAAATGTGAGTGGTAGATGCATATGTTGGATTTATATCAATTTTATTATTATCCAATTAATTGATTTTATTTTTTTTATTTACTACCAGCACATTATTTTGATATGAACCCCATCAGAAGATTCCTCCTGATGCTGGTAAGTGGTTCATATCATAACAAATTAAGTTCATCTGGTCTTATAACATTACCAGTGAACAAAATCCGACACCTTCCAGGTTTCCCAAAACTGCTTTTATTAAAGTAACTGTTGTCTAAGGGTTGATTTGATTCTATAATATGTTTTATAAGTTTCTGTGATCATTAGAAACTTTTGCTTAAAATGATTTGCATTTCGCGAAAAGGGTTTTATGTTTCCATATATTTTCTTTAAATGTTTCTTTCAGGTCGTAATTATCAAATTTATTATTTAGTTATATTATTTTCATTTTCATTTTTCAGTCATAGTCAAGAAAAAGAAAGGAATAAAACTAAACAAAAATTTATTTACTCACAGTAAACAAAAGAAAAACCTTATCCGCCGTCATTACTCATCGGAATCCGATAAGACAATACATTCTTCTTCCTGGTTGGTGGTGATAGATCGATACTTGAGCCGATCTTTCTTTTCTTTTCATGCCTGGAATTTTGCATCGAGAACCAGTCACTGGTACCTCTCCAAAACTTCATCGAAGCTGTTTCTAGATTGCGACAGAGCAACATGATCATGTTCGCTGCGTAGTGACGTCGTACACCACTGTTCGGTGTTGTGGGTGTTCCAAGTCCTTGCCTCCGTGACTGGTTCCTTTATGAGATGAATTTCCTTCAGCTCGTCCTTAGCCTGTTTATGTAATTAGGCCCCTCTTTTTCTTTGTTCCCGACGCTTTTGAACTCGACTGATTGTTCTGGGGGAGGACAACATCATGTCTTCTTTTGTAGACGACCCATAAATCGATGAACTCGACGTGGGTAGTATAATAACTCCATTCTCAGGTAGTTTCTTTTTTTATTTAATTAGCCTCTTCGATGAGGATCTAAGGGTGCTCCTGAGAAACACGATCGACGATATTTAGTCGGTAATTATTGATGTTTTGTTGGATTCGGATATATGTAATCTCCATTTGCAAAGATCTGACCTTCCGCTGGGCCTCTAAACATTTTTCTACGGTGGGTCTGTGCACCGACAAAGGAACGGAGTTTCTTCTGTGTTCCTCCAATTCTAATACTGCTTCTGTCGGATCGGCCTTTACCTTTCTGTATTTTTTTCTTCTATTCTCCCGAGCTCCAGGAAAAGGTTTTTTTGTTTTCCATTGTTTTATTTTGGTTTTCTGGAATGCTAAGATGATGACGAGCAAATAAGAAAAAGAAAAACACAAAAACTGAGCTGGATGAAGGTTGAATATTCGCTTTAATATTTAATTTACGACAAACTTTCGGGGCGTTTTAACGGAGCTTTACCTCTTTTTCTGCTGCCAGATCCTCAACAGTCACGGCAGGCACTATGAACACCTGTCGCTATCCGTCAACAGATCGGCAGCCACGTTTTCACCAAGTAAATCATTATTGGCGTCGTTTGTACGTTTATGAAGCGCTACCTCCTCTTCTGCTGCCATATCGTCAACAGTCACGGAAGGCACTATGAGCACCTGCTGCTATCTTCCAACCTCCACCCATTCCAAGGAAAAGAAAATTAAAAAAACTTTGTTCTTGTTTCGCGATGGGTTTTAATTTAAATAAAAAAAATTTTGATGTCCTCTAATAAATGTCGGCTCTCAATTGTAATATTTGTCGCACCGATTCCCACTCATCAGACGAATTCGAAAATCAAAAAGAAAAATGTAATTCTAACAATAATCAATCGATCAATAAACATTAGAAAACAAATACAAATTGAAAATTCAAAAAGAAGAATTGTTATTCAATGAACAATAAAAAATTAACAGAGACGATCAATAATAGAGGCATCGAAAAATTTGTGTGAATATTCTTATTTCTCCAATGACGATTATCTACTGCCAAATTTGAAAGAACACGCTGATAAATTAACTGAAAGTAATAAAATGTCGAAGAAAGTTAAAATTTTAACCTGAAGTTATTCTTACTCCAGTGATACTTCATTATTTGTATTTTATTTCTCAGTATGGTACTGTTCTGCGTATAATTTGTAAAGATTGTTCCTGAAATGATTTAAATAAGTGTATTATTTGAATTTGATTACTGACTTAATTTTTATTGAAAAATTAGTATTTTTATTACATTTGAAATGGCTCGGTCTTGTTTAAATGTAAATTTACAATATTAATGTCAAGATTACGTTAGTTTATTCGAATTAAAAGAATTTTTATTTACAATTTTGATAGTAATTTGATGGAAAAATAAATATTGTTCGAATTTCACAATTTTGAGTTTTTCAATGGCAATAATCATACGAATTAGACGAAAACGTACTTCTTGTCCACTCGACGAAATCGTCTATCCATTAAAAAAAATAAAAACCAGTAATATCGATAAACAATTTATGACACAATTCTTTCGATTCGTTACCGATAAAAAATCTCAATTATCATCGATTATCGAAAGGATTAATAAAAAACACGATTGTGGAGAGACGGAGTTCGTTTGTGATTGTTGCTATTCGACGGGAATAGAGACGGTGAAAGAGGCGGTTTTGTCGGTGATTGAGTCGGAGGAATATCAGTCGGTTAACGGACTCGAGACGTGCGAGTCGGAACACGATTCCAATGAACAACCAGAGTTGCTCCAGGAAATGAGAATCGGTGAGCATCGGGGTTTGAGTTCCCCGCGTCCCGCAATCCACCCCCCGTTACCGGCCCGCCGCGGCCACAAAATCGCTGCGCCAGCTCTTGCATCATCAGTTCTTACCTAAAAAAATTAATAAAAAATTTGTAAAAGTATTTATTAATCTAATCTTTCTAATAGAAACTCGTCAATTTATACAAAACTGGCGAACAAAATAAATGACATTGAACAAAAGACCACACACAACGGACTTCTATCAAAACACAAAACTGTACACTCTTTATCTCATCATGATAGAAGTCTTAAAGAAAAAACAACAGACCTCACACTCGGAGGCTTCCATTAAAACACAAAACGATACTCGAGGTATTGTCACCATGATGAACGTCCTGAGACCACCCAAGGAAAAACAAATGGTCAACAAACAAAACAATCAAACTTTGATTAATCGGTTTTGTCAATTAATGATTTTTTTGACAAATTAATTAGAGGATTTCCAACCACCCCAAGCCAAACCCAGGAAAGGTCTCCAACCGCCTCCGTGACTGTGCTATGCTACTTCGAAAGGAGACCGATCCCAACACATATGTTGTCTTTTACTGTCTGTGTCTCATTCTCCTTCCAGGTGCATCAAGAGAGACATTTGGTATCGTTAACGCCATTTTTTGTGGTACCAGCACGGATTGGAATTTATTGACCATGTCTGGGCGGATGACGGGGTTGTGTTTGGTTGATTCATGTATTTATCCTATCTGAGAAGGGCCAGTTAAGTAGTGATTGACTGCAACTGTGATTGAAAGTCTTCAATTTGTGTGTGGAACTCAGCAAGTCCCGCGACCGGGACTGTCGGTCCACTCGTTGTATAGCACTGGTGTGTCGCAATGCTTTGTGTGGCTACGATGTAATCTGCCAGTTTTGCTAATTCTTCGAGATATGTGATTGTCGTTCCGGCTAAAACCGTTTGAGCTAGTGAGGGTAGTGATCCTAAGAAGAGTCGTTTCAAAACCGTACCGTGTGGTCTCTTAGTCAGCTCTGGTTGAATGTGTTCCAGATCCGTTACAATTCTTTTGAAGAAATCGGAAGGTTTTAGAATACCTGTGCGTTGTAGCTTGAAATAAGCTGTAAAAATCTCATCATTCGATGGCTTGCAGGACTTGAGAAGGTGTTGTTTGAGTGGCTCAAACGACTTTTTATTTGATCCGATTTCCCCTACGTGCGCTACGATGGATTGCATAAGATCTTGTGGAAGTGCACATAACGCGTGGTGGAACATTGGCGTTTGGTTGTTGAGCTTTTGAATTCTGAATCTCATTTCCAGGATGTTTAACCAACCCTTTGGTGAGTCGTTTGTGTCGGCGAAATATAGTGGCGGCGTTTGAGGTAGAGAAAAGCGTTGATAGAGGACTCTTCAGTTTAATTGTTGTCCATGCCGCCCTATAAGACGTGGTGTATCTGTAGTTTTGCGCGGTTTGGTATGCTATACTTGTCACAAGTGTTCCGCCCGACCCTCAGCTTGCCTCGAGAATCGGACGGAGGCAACAGGGTTGTGCAGTGGTTTATTTAGATTTTGCTGGGCCCATTTATTAAGAAGTGAATGAAGAATAACACCGGCGACTTTGTGGCGAGTGGCGAGATGGAGGCTTGTTACATATAAATAACTCAGAGTGGCGGAATTTTAAGGGGAAAATAATAATTTATTTTAATTACAAAAAAGGTAAAAATATATCCCAAACAGAAGGAGTAATTTATTGAGACTACCTCCTTTCAAGCATTCCGATAAACACGGATTGCCGTAGTCATCTTTGGAAAATATTAAATTATTGTGTTGCGAAAAATCAACTATGATTACTACGAGATATTTTGTAGCCCCATCAGAGAATTTTTCAAGTAAACATTCGTATTACCTTACTCCTTTGAGATAAGTATCTCCTTCATTATTGATATTATTTTTATTTGATAAAATCATTGATCTTTATTAGAATATTTATTAAAGTCAATAATTATTAATATTTAAATTATTTGATAAACAAGGATTAACTAGTATTGGTGATTCCTTTATAAAATCAATACAATCTTAGTAAAAGTGTGCAAATTTGTTGTTTCTAATTGTAATTAAATAAATATTATAAAGTCAAATTCTGAGTTATTTTATTATTCACTTTCAATATAAATTATTAAGTTGGTCGAAAAATAATGGGGGTTTTGGGACACAAACTTCAAAGACGTGCAAATTCACAGAAACAAAAGTTTATTAATCAAAGTATGAACCGTTGGCATCAATACATTTTTACCAACGAGAAACAAGTTGTTTTAATCCATCAGCAGAAAATGCATCTGTTCTCGAAGCGACGAATTCTTGGAAGGCATTTTGAGCATCATTTTGGTTTTTGAAATTTTTTTCACGTAGGAAGTTGTACAAATGCCTGAAAAAGTAGAAGTCCGTTGGCGAAAGGTCTCATGAATATGGTGGATGAAGCAGGGTTTCATAGCCCAACTCATTAAGCATTTAAAGAGTCACTTTTGAAATATGAGGTCTAGCGTTATCATGAAGAAGGATTGGACTTTTTCGATTGACCAATCCCGGACAAAGGGTTTTCCATTTTTTATGCATTTCATCAATTTCATGACAGTACCTCTCCGCTGTGATTGTTTCACCTGGATTCAAGAAACTATAGTG
>MQRK01181929.1:28483-39865 GCA_001938485.1 Girardia tigrina
TAAATATTTCAATTCAGGGGCCTGATACAACAATTATGGATGCCACTGAAAAACTACAAGCATTTTTATCGAAAATGTCCGTTTGGAAAATTAGAATTCAAAATGGGATATATGCAAACATTCAACTGTTGGACGAATTCACTTTTGAAAATGGATCTCGGCAAGATAGTTTGTTATTGAATAACTTGAAGGATGCAATCTGTGAGCACCTGGAAGTACTTCAAGTTTCATTTGAAAAATATTTCAATTTGGATGAAATAACTAAAAAANATGAGTTGTGGATTCGTAATCCTTTTCTTTGTGATATTGACTGTATCGACGACATGGATCTTGCCAAAGACGAGTTAATTGATTTGAAAACAAAGTCCTTGTTAAAAATGGCTTTCGATTCAGAACTCTTGGAGAGTTTTGGTCTTCTTTAAGAGAAGCCTACCCATTGCTAGTAAAACGAGCTATGGCAGCCATTATACCATTTGCTACGGTATATCTTTGCGAATCAGGATTTTCCCCACTCGTAACAATAAAAACAAAACATCGAAATCGACTGAATGTCGAACATGATATGCGCGTTGCTTTGTCAAAAACTATCCATCAATTCAATCTCATAATCAAGAAAAAGCAGCAACAGCATTCACATTGAAAATTTTATTTTCTTCAATTACAATTATTATTTTATATCCAGGAACATAAAGATATCTGTCAACAGTTATATTATTGAAATAAAAATATTTAAATAATAAAATAGAAAATATTTTGTAATAATTGACGTTTAAACAAATTTTTTTCACAGAGGGGTCCGTGACATATTTAAAATTTTTAAAGGGGTCCATTGTATCAAAAAGGTTAAGAAACCCTGCTGTAGAGGGTCCACCAAAACTAAAGAATCATTAGCAGCCCCCTGATAGGCCTCCTATGGAATCGGATAGTTTCGGTCTCCGAGATCTTTTCGATTTCCCTGTAAGAAACGTCCACCCATAGGTTGTAAATTAGTACATGTACATTTTGTTTCACTTTGAACTTTTTTTCATTTAAGAATTTTAGTACGAAAATGTTTATTGAAAAAAACATCGCTTATCAAAAAGGAATGTGTGTTTCGAGATAATTTGAATAAATCTATTTTGCGTAAAATAAATTTTCAATGAAAATGCCTTAAGCCTTTTGTAGTTTTAATAAATTAAAACTACATCTGTTTACATTTTAATAGGCCAAATTTACAATTAATCCTATGAAATCCTAGTTTTTAGTTTCAATTACCAATTAATAACCCCTTAATTAATTTATGAATAAGGTATTAAAATTGTTTCAATAAAAAGTTAAACAAAAATTTCTAAAATATATAATGTTTATTACTAGTAATACGGAGTACAAAATACATATAAATATTACAAAATTAACAACTTAGGATGTACTTATTCACTTAAATATTTTCAATGTGTGCTATTTTTCGAAACATTCTCCTTGATGAAGTCCTATCACAAGTTTTGAAATCGAATGTTATCTCTTTTCTCTCTCCCTGTATTTCCAGATCGGAAATAATGAATTGCACATTGCCAAGCACAACATGTACGAAAACCGCTTTTTTTGAAGTTTTTGCTTCTGTTGAGGTATTATCTTAAAATTTATATGTATTTGTTTTATATTAATAAATATTATTAAACAATTATATTTTCATAGATGGAATATTTATGATAAGAAATATAAAATTATATTTTTAATATAAATAAGTAAGGTATTAAAGAAAAGTTTAAATAAATAAAAGAAGAAAGAAAGACAGATATTTAAAAGAAAATAATAAATAATAAATTTAAATTAAAAAATAAAATTGATTTTAAAAGAAAGGCCTAGTATAAAAGGTCATTGTTAATTAAAAAGTACAGAAGTTAGAAAGAAAAGGTTATTATTTTTAAGAGTTTAAGTTGCAAGAATTCGTTTATTTATTAAGAGAAAGACTCATTCAAATTTTCATCTAGACGACGAATAAATTAATTTTGAAAATTATATTTAAGTGAGCAAGAATCAAGAGTGCTCACACTTTTAATTTACACTGAAATAGTGTACAATTTGTCAAACAATAACATTGAAATAGTACGAAAATTATTTAAAGTAATTCTTAAAAGATTATTTCAATTTTAAAGTTTATTGTATAAATTTATATATAAATATATATACATATATAAAAAAGAACACGCTGTAAAATGTGACCAAAAAATCTTTTAAAATTTAACTAACCCGAGTTGTCGCTAAAGGCACTCAGTGTTCTTATATAAAATCGGCCAGGGGCCAAATAAAACGTTATTCTTTTACCAAACACTTTTGATTTTTTATTTGTAATCAATTGTAAATATACAAATATATTTTTACAAAAATAAAATCAGACTTTTTTATCAGTTTTAATAAAAAACACAACTAACATTCAACACTTCAACCCAAACAGAAGCTGCTATGTCAAATGTATTAGGTAGATGTGATGTGTTTGAAGTGGTCGATGAATAAATTATTGCTTCATGTGTTTATTATGAAAACGATCCAAGTGATTTGACTATCCAAAGAGTATTATTAAAAAATTCAATGGTTTTATTATTTAATAGCATGACTCATATTGTTCGGAGATATCCGTCACCTTAACTTTTTAAAACTTTAATTATGTTCCAATAATCAGTTATCACAAATGTAATAATATACGAAATGTAATATATACGAATTTTTAACTTGTAAGGAAAATCACCATTATAGGTGTAGTATACTAAAGTTAACATAGCACATTTGAATTATTCCTTCCAATAATTATTAGTGTTAAAAAATTAACTCATAAATTTAAGAGTGGTTTTTGAAAAATGCATTTTTATTAACTTATTTTTTACATATTTTATTGAAAATTTTATATTTTCAATTCGATTTTTAAAATTACATTTTAACTTTTCAAGTACATTTAAAATATTTATGGAATATAATTTTCTAGCAAAAATAACAAAAGTATAACTAATAAACTTTAAGTCAGTTAAATCGATTTATAAAATGTATCTTTCGGAATTTAATTGATTACAAAAGCAGTTACAAAATTATTTTGTAACATTCGATACTTGAAAGAAAGTTACAAATGAGACAAATGAGAGAAAGCAAATTCTTTATTTATTTCAAAGTTGTTTTAATGTACTAATTATATAAACAAGACAGATATTTTATTCGAATAATCGAATCCAGGGTTGTAAGTCATTTTGTATTTTGTTTATCGTTATTTCCTGTATAATTTCCATTGTTTTTAAATGCATACAAAAACTGATTCTGTACCAATTAATGGCACTGTCGATTTCTTCATACATTTTTGGTATTTCCATTTTGGCCAGAGTAAACAACATATTTTATTATAGATATATTTTTTATTGAGTCTTGGAACTCAAATTTATTATTTTTGAAAATTGTTATAAAAATTATGTTTAATATATACAATTTTATAATTGGTTTTCATAGAAAAATATAAAGCATAACTAAACGTGTAAAGCAAGGAAAATTTGGTTTTCATAGAATCACTGTTTTATCTAAGACCCTTGAATCAGTTTAAATTATTAAAAAAATAAATATTTTATTAAACTTGATATGAGCATAGGATTAAATAAAAATTTACATATTAGCTTTTAAAATTGATTTGTAAATAATAATTAGTGATTAACTTAACCCGTACTATAAAATTCGAATTGATCCTAAATTGATCCACCAAACGAATAGGCAAATTATTTTCTTCCAATCAATCAATTTCTAATTTAAACCAGCCGTAAAGCAACTTCGTTAAGGTACGTTTTATTTCAGGAAAATTTTTGCCGCTGTATACAAATAATTATCTGGGAAAATATTCCAAGTTGGCCCACAATAATAAAATAAAAATTTACCTTTTTCTAAGGATTCTGGCATCAAGATTCAAATATTGATATAATTACTGAAATAATGAGGATTGAAGTTTCTAAAAAGCAAATTTAAATGACCGCATTGCATTATAGGAAAAAATCATATCAAATCATATATTTAATAAATAAAACATAAGAAAAATAAAAATAATTAAAATCATATATGAAATTAAATGAATTAAGCTATTGTTCATCGAATGAAAATAAAAAAATAAAATATTTACGATATAAAAATAAAAATTGAAACACTGTTTATAAACTAATACATTAAACCTAGTCCTCCAACAATTTGTTAGTTTTAATATTTTATTATTTAAAAAATATTATTTATTTTACTTTTATTATTATATTTATAAAATGTCAGTTTTAAAGGGATTATTTTTTTAATTTATTTTAATTATTTATTTTTATTGGATAATAACGGTAAAATTTTTTTTAATTTATTGAAAGATTTTAAGATTTGTAAAGTAATAATAATAATTTGAATCCCGAACAATCCCCCCTTTTTACCCATCTCTAGAGTCAAATCAATATATTTACAATTGGTCTCAATATTTCGCAGTTCAAGTTTTACGATTACTAAACGAGATCTCTCGTCTGATCCTGGAACTAATTTAATCATTCTTCCTAATTTTCCACTTTCCTTTTATTTCTTTGAATTCAATGTTTAAAATGTAATTTTACAAGACATCGATCTCTCCTGGTTTCCACACAATACAGATATCCACAATCCGAATCACTTTTTATTTGTTGAGAAATTAAAAATGTCAATATGTCTTTATTTTCATCACTACAATGTCGAATGAATTATGAATATTCACAATTTTTTGATTTATTCATGAAACAACCGTCGCGGACCATCGTCGATTTGTTGCCGGTCGATCACTGCCACTTGAGCGATCCATACCGATTTGTAGGGCTTGCATCGTTCCGATGGGCCTAATACGGGGGCCGCGTCTCTGCACTCGACGGCCGCATTGAATTAATCGATCGTCGTTTTGATTATATCAGTGGATCGTCGAGCGTTGTCCCATTCGATCAACAGAGAAAAAACCACGTCTATAAAGACCGAGCCCAAGGTGGAATGCCACCGTTACAGGTCCCATTTTTAAGTACCCGTGTTTGCTTTCTCTTATTATTTATAGACGCAGGTACACTTCACACACCTACACACATATGTTTGGGTATCTAGGTGATTTAATTAAAAACGAAAGTAAAAATCAAGAAGCGTTTTATAAAATATTTATTGATTTATTACAATATTTACAGGGGTAATTTTATAGAAACTTGATCATATATTTGAGAATTTACAAGTTGGGTAGAATGGAGAAACGAAATTTCCCTTGCCCCGAATAATTTTAATTGTATATAAAATATATTAACGAAATATATAAATTATATTTTCTTTCAGTTATCGTACTTTTATAAGTTAAATTCAACGATTTCAGTTCTCCAAATGATCTCTTTACTATTCAGTAATTAAGTCTGACTTGCGATATTAGTCGCAATCTTTTATGCAACTTTCCAGACTAAATTAGTTTCGTTGGGGGTTAATTTATGCAGACTCGAGAATTCTTTAAATTCTTAGTCTTAATCAGATAATTAATGTCAATTAATTAAGACTTTTTTGCTTTCTATTTTGATCAGATAAATTTTGGCATCTTTCTCCTAAAACCTTCCTCTTTTTATACTACTCTTCTTGATTTAATTTTCTCTTTTTTACTTTTTTAAAAATACTTTTTGTTTTCTTACGATAAATATTACTTTACTCCATCTTGATTGTTTACCTTTTTAACTATTCTTAATTTAATTATTTATATATAAATTATATTTATTATGGTAAACAGATAAATAATATCTTATTTTATCTATTAATTAAAACAATTATTTTTTAATAATTTTATTATTTTATAACTTCAACACATCAATTTCAAAAAATAATCAGCAACGATTTATTTCTCTTGCCATTATGATAATAATAATTCGTTTCCGTCAAGATCAAAGGTTATCAAAACTTATTATTTTCAACAACAAATTAACCTTAAAAAATGATTTTAACAACAAAAATAAATAAAATAAAAATTCCCTATCAATAAGAAAATTTCTTTACAAAAAACTCTCATTTAACAACATCTAATTAATCAAGACTAAAGAAGGCGCGTCTGATTTGAAAAAAAAGTTTTATGAAAAAGGTTCCATCGGTTTTTAACTTGTATGTGATCTTCATAACTAATAAACTTTCGACATATTTCTCGAATAAATCAAAAAATCCATTGGATGTCAAAGCTAATCTAGTATATCACTTTATTATGTTCAAGTATTAATCCTTGAACATTGGAAAAACAAATCGTCATCTCCGTTCTACGATAGCAGAACACACCCAATTGAGTAGGAATACATAACTGAGTCTTTATTAAGAAAACATTTAAAACCATGCTTAAATGCCCAAAGTTAGTTGTCATGTTGAGTCTTAAAGGGATTATTAAAATCCCTCGAGTGAAAGATTCTCTTTAATTAATAAACTCTATTTAAAATAAACTAAATTCGATTACTTAACAACAAGAGATAATCTTTTTATTAATAAATATTTTTATTCAAAAATTACAATAATTTAATAATTTACAACGAAGAAGCTCTAAGTTTTGTGATTGTTTAATGCTAGAATTATTTGTCTCTTTAAAACGCCGTCCAGAAACCGGAGCAATTAATAATAATAACAATAATATATATATATATATATATATATGTTTGACGTTCGAAAAAAAACATTAACAATGCTGTTTTTTAAATAAACTAACAAAATATTTTGGTGTAACACTTTTTGAAAAAATAAAATCTATTTACTATAATATTTATGCCTTTTGGTTTTTTTTATCGTCTTTGTTATGTATTTATTTCCTTTGGTTTTTGTTGTTTCCAAATTGCAATTTTTCGGATCGTATATTTTCATTTCGTACTCGGATGAAATCGGTCAGGCCAGATCTTCCGCCGCATCATTCGGCGAATCGGCATCCGTATGACCCACTTGGACTCATCGAGTGGACCATCGACCGACCCGTGTTGATCAATCGCCAAAACTGCCACCATTGGGTACCAGCGAATCCTCATGTTACAGAAGAACATCATTTAAATTCACCAGGAGTTATGGTGTGATGTGGATTTTCGGACCGGTGTTTAATTGAACCATTCCTTTTTGATAGCATTGTGACAAGTGTCATTTACCTGAATTTAATGCAGGAAAATGTCATGCCAAATATTCGTGAGCAGTTTGAGGATGAAGAGGACTATTATTTTCAACAAGATTGAGCACCTGCCCACTATCATCATGATGTGAGAGCTTATCTCAATGAAAATCTGCCAAACAGATGGATTGGGCAGAGGTGCCATCGAATAGCCCAACGCTCTCCACACCTTACGCCAATGGATTTTTTTTGTTGGGGACTCATCAAAGATAAGGTTTGTCGGTCAAAACTGGCAACAGTCGATCAGTTGAAGGCGGAAATCGATAGAGAATTCCAAGAAATACCTATTAAAATGATTCCCCACGTTGGCGATTGTATTGCTTTGCGTTATCAGCAATGTTTGAAAGAAAATCGGCATCAACTTGAACATTTACGCTAAACAAATTATATATCTGTCTTCTTTCATTTGTACTTTTAGTTTGCAATGTATCTAAATATAAACTAAATAATCTAAATATATCACACAGTGTGTATACATTTTTTGGACACCCTGCATATATATTAGGGTGCATTAAATGTATAGTGTTTATTGTAAAATGAGGAGAGTGACCAGACCGGCATCAAGAGCAACGAGCGTGCGGCAATCGATTTAATGGAACAACTGACAATCCAAGTGTGATAATTACATGGGCACAGTGTTGTGTCACAGTTTGGGTCATTGCTATTGACCTATTGACATTGGCCAGTCTCAATCGTCTCAGTGATGGAATATTCTTATTCCATAATGATTCTCTCCTCAATCAACTAGGACTTGATTTATCATGCCCATTCAAATATCCTAACAGGGAATTCGATTACACTCGTCATATGAGTTCTCTCCCACATAAATCTTTTTCCGTGACTCAAATGAACGCTCTTATCGCAACTCAAATCGGTTCATTGTTTGCCCCGTGCTCATCTATTTACCCTTGGAACAATGTCCTCAAGCTCGAGCTCGTGTACCAGATTGCCCAGTTTCGTCTCGTATTGCCCGTCTAACTTAAAAAGTGCTCTAAAAGCCAAGAAAATGTACACGACACAGAGGCTCCGGGAATAGTATCACTGGGTACGTTTTCAGTGATTTGTAGTTAGTCCGAAACCACCATTTCGAGTCTTTCATGTATATCGACCGCGTTTTATTACGCAAATTTCGGATAAAGTTAAATAGCTTCATCGGTAGATTTAAGTGCTGCATCATTCTGCTAAGTAAACAATCGATATCCGTGATATGCATATGGTTGAATCTGTGATCACGAAGCAGCATATTGGAGCACTCGATAATGTAGTCCCCCTGGGGAACAGTGTCTCTGAAGACAGCATTTTTGAGAGTGCGGTCGTTGAGCTGGAACTGATCCACGGGAATGAATTCAGTGACACGAATGAAAGGCACTTTGTGAGTTTGGATGAGATGTAATATATCCATAAGACAATTACACTTCTGTTTATCGGTATTTTCTTCTATATGTTCTTCAGTTTTAATGTTTGATTCATTAAACTGAGAAAAATACATGGACAGTAGCAATAGATACACGCAGACAAACATTTTCAAATACAAATTTTCAAATTTCTTCATTAACAGTTTTATTGTTTTTGAAAAATATGTCGGACGATATTAAAGCTCTAATAGATGAAATTAAATCAGTTGACAAAGAAAAAATAAAACATGTTGAAACGAAAGAAAAGGAGGTGTTGCCAGATGCCGAATCTATTCGCAAGGAGAAAAATAAAACAACTTTGATGAATGAGACTGAGAAAGGAACTACTTTTAAGTATGTGGAAACTGAAGAAAGATAAATCACCAACAAAAAATTGTCAAAGAAAGCACAAAAAGTGTTAAAACTGGCGGAAATGGGTCTTAAAAATTGATAAATTGAACCATTTATGACACTTGTATGATATAACAAACATAAGTACCTCACATGAGAAATAAATATGGCTAACATTTTTAGTTAATGAAAAGGTAGATTAACATAAAATATTTAAAAGACAATATATTTTAGTTGATGAGTAATGTCAGTTATTTTTGTTTCTGCGCAGATTTTGAGTTTGTCTGCGGTCATCTTCCGTTACTTGCAGAATATTTTGATAATGTTTTTCTGACCGTACTGCATTCGAAATGTCGCTGCTAAGTTTCACACCTTTTGCAGCACTATTAATCATGTTAATAGCCCATATCTTTGGACTGTCTGAATTTGCTTCTCCAGTAAAACCATCTTAATGGAGTACATCAGTTTTGCCATCTATCTGGCCTTATGAAGAGAGTAGGCCGATGAAACCGGAATAATGTTGATATACTATCGTAGTTTGTTTGGAGCACTTTAGACTTGCTGAAACAGCTGGTTGTTTTTCTCCCGACTAAATTTCACGAATAATCTGATTTTCTGCCTCTAACAGGTGCATTTTTCAGCGGACTTGTCAATTGGTATGCTATAACCGAAAGTTCAATATAACAGAGTCCGTAATATACGACAAATATTGCATTGAAAGTAGCATGGTTTTGCCGGGCTAAAATATTTGTCTGTACTAATCGAAGGTCCTTTATAACGAAGTTGTACTATATATAAATATAATTTAAATTTGATAACTAAATTTAATATAAATTCACTTATTATAAAAATTTTAATAAATTATAAATTTAATATAAAAATTTTAGATAATTTAGTAAATAAAATAAGTATGATTATACTACTTCTTGATCTAGTTAATGTGAGATGTGAACTTCCTTGAAACTTCTTAGGTTTACAATAAAGATGAATATTTTCTCGTGGGATCCTTAACTGTATCTCAAAGTCGAAATAGCGATCTACATCATGATAGACTCGCTGTCCTGCGGCAAAACAATACTCCAATTAAAAGTAATTGCGATTCCAATGTTGCAATCTTAGAGTTACTCAAAAATAATATATTGTTATTATATATATGTTTTTGTCGTCTCTTCTGTCGCGCCGGATTCAATAGCAGTTACTCTACCGAGCTTGACGAGACTGCGGCAGAGCTTGGACTCGGGACAGAGACTGTTCTCCCAGTTGTGGTTGGCGTCGTTCTCGTTCCACGCGCGTTCGATCGCCATGGTGAGCCAATCGGTCGATAATATCGTCTCTGTTGACCGTCTGACGTGTTCTGGGAGCTCGAGCGAATCGTTGAGGATCAATTCCCAATCGGTTATTCCGGTCGTCTCGGGCATTAGAACGAGTCGGTGGAATTCGCGGGCATCGAGTTTCTTCGAGAAATATGCTTGTTGTCGTATTTGGGATGTTTGCGTTGCGTGCCTGGAAGATGTATAGGGGGTGTCAACTTCAGTCAAAGACACGAAACGGCGGTGTTCAGTCGAAACAGTAACGCTAATATAATCAGATTGGCACAGTCGAGTCCAACTAACGCCGTGTCCTGACGCGCCGTTATCAATGTGAGTCGCGTAATCATCCAGATCGATTTGTAACTCATTGTCGCTTTTGTCACCATCTGAATTGTGAAACTCTTTAAATCGTTTCGGTAAGTTTCCTAATGATTCATTTAAAAGACATCTTTTTAAGGTTTGTTCCGACATTCTTTTGTTGGTAATGGTAATTTTTCTTTTAAAGAAAATATCGATGATAAGTATTTTGCAATGAATAAAAACTTCAATTCAAAAAATGATATATTTGTTTATTGAGTACAATTATTTTATTTATTTGGTACATTTAAACAATTTGTTGAAATATTTACAGATCATTAAAAAAAAATCATGCATCACTTGACGATAAATTAATGTTGATGATAATTGAATTTTGAGATGAAATTTGAAATCTTCATCAAATTTATTTGAAAGCAAACATCACCGGAATTTATTTGATTCTTTTGTACAGATAATTGACGTTCTTGACTTTCTGTGAAATTTATATCTGAATTTAATAGCTGATTTATTGAGGGAATTTCTCGAATAATATTCTGATTATAAATAAAAAATATCTTGTGTAATATATATTTAATATTTATAATTACAGATTATAATTTTGAATCACTACATATGTATTATTATATATATAGAGAGAGAACTGTCCAATTCATCATCCTACGACCAACGCCACCTGTAGGTACTAATAAATCACCGATGTTATATAGATCGGTGTGTTAAAGATATACAACAGTGATAATGATAAATAATATGTAACAACGAATCACAAATCTATTAAAATTTATTTTTTACTAACTATACTTTCAAAATAGATATTATTTAAACAAATAATTATCTATATTTTTTCATGTTAAATATTTCATTTAAG
>MQRK01181934.1:2309-14053 GCA_001938485.1 Girardia tigrina
TATATATAAAAAAAATATAATTAAAAAAATAAAATATAACCTCAAAAAAATATTTTAAAATTTTCTGAAATGAAATTTTCAGAATATTTTTCCTATTTAAAGGAAAGTCGACGCAGTCGACAAATTATAATCGGCCATTAGGCCATTGATTAAAAATAAAAATTTAATACAGCCTGAATGGCCTAATAGATTTACATTGGCCTAATGGCCTTTAAAAAAAATTTAATTTAAAAATAATACGGCCTTAGAGGCCTTATAATTCTGGAAATTTAATGCGGCCTTAATGGCCTTTAAATAAATTATTGATTCTGTTCCCTTCCATTGCGTCACGATCAGTGTCACATCTAAGATCTTTATTCCAATCGAAACTCCCCTTCAATATCCCTCCTCGAAGCGATGGACAAAGGCCAGAGACACATTCCAATATTTTCAAACCTCTATTTTATTTTGACTACGGTTTTATGTTTATTTATTTATCGATATTTACACATCTATTACGCATTATTACGTTACAATTTTATAACCTCTGATCATAAATTTATGCCATTTCTGACGATTATAATTACGAGCTGTTAATTTAATATTATTTTAATTTTTAATCGAAGCCAAAAGGCCTAAATTTTAATTATAAAAATTTTTTTTAAAAATGAATTTAAAAGAATTATTTTTAAATATTATTTTATATTTTATATAACTAGCTCTAGTATAAATAGAGCAATATTTTTATATATAGTCAGAAATAAAAAAAGAAGAAAATTTTGAAACTCAAAATTAACTCCTGTATAGGATTTTAAAAAGATTTTAATATATTCTTTAAGCTGTATAGTACATTGCATTCTCGCCTCCAATCATTTCAAAATTTGTACAAACCTTTGCTCAAGATTGTAATTGTAATTTGAAATAAACGATTATTGAAGAAGATTTGTTATTTATTGGAGTCAAAGAGTACATCGAGTTTAAACGTTGGGTCAGTTAATTGAGCGCCGAACACCAAACAGATCCTTCTGATTTTTTTGTGTTCGAATTCAATTCAAATTAAATACCCAACAAAATGTAATTAAATTGAAAAATTAGAGTTTAGAAAATTTTATGTTTTAGTTAATTTAGTTTTTTGTGATGGAAAAAAATGTAAATTTGAATTATTATTGCTATTGTTTTAATGTACTAATATACAAAAAATTTTGATATCAAATAAAATTATTATAGTAATATCGATTTCTTTTCAAGAATAATTCATGAATTGGAATTTAATATCTAAATTAAAAGAACAGATAGTTTTGCCGTTTGATCATATTTTGATGGATTATTTTATGAAGACATTCGAAGATAATTATGAAAGAATTCCCGATCAGAGATTGCGTATCAAAGAAATTGACGAAATTTCAGTTCCTATTAAAAATTGTGAAGGCATTCATGATGAATGTAATGAATTAACGATAATATTTCAAAATTGCGGAAAATCTTCAACTGACAGATATTTATTTCTTAGGGATTATGTTGAATGAGGTTCTTATTCATTGGAAACAGTATGTGTGTTATTTACTTATAAAATTAAATGTCCTAATGAAAAATATTTACTGTGTGTAAAATTATTAACCGATAGGGATTTATTTCTTGAAGATTATGTTGACTGCGGTTCTTGTTTATTGAAAACAATATGTGTGTTGTTTGCTTATAAAATCAAAATATCGAAATAGAATATATTTATCACGCATAAATCACAAATCTAAAACGAGAACAAGATACAACCTGTTGAGCTCTGGGCGAGGCTGCCGCGCTCAAACTGCTGCTCTGCGATCAGATGGTAGAATTTTGATAAGGAATGTAAAATGGCTAAAGCCATTTAAATCGAGGGGGATGTGAGGAATATTTTTGAATGGTGGTTATTGCGTGTTGTTTGGTATGTTGTTTTAGGATTGTGTTTCTCCCACCCAGATGGAAAATTGATATCTTAAATATTATTATATCTTAAATCCAAAAACTCACAGAACCATCAAGCAGACAATTCTCACAGTCAACCTTCAATCATCCATCACTAAGTCAACAGTCCTCAGATAGAAACAACCCGGAGATGGCCAAAATTCCGATCAAACCCACATCAACAAATCAGGCCATCAAATTCTCACAAGAAAATATTCAAATCGACAGGATCCAAGGGTCAAAACCAATTAAAAGTTTCTATTTTTTAATTAATTAATTATAAATTATCATTATAATATTTTATTTTTCGTTTTTTAGATTTAGGGAGTTTTTCCTTCGCCTGCCTCGGTGCCGGTGCAATGAATAGGCCCGAGGCTGACGTGGAGGAAAAACTGACTGGTCCCAACACTATCACAGCCCATTTGAAGTATTAGTTACATTATGTACACGTATGATCATATTATTTACATCGCGGTTTCTCTCATTGCCAACATGTCATACCCGTTCGTGGTACCTCTGTTCCCTTCCATTGCGTCACGATCAGTGTCACATCTAAGATCTTTATTCTAATCGAAACTCCCCGTCAATATCCCTCCTCGAAGCGATGGACAAAGGCCAGAGACACATTCCAATATTTTCAAACCTCTAATTAATCAAATAATAGGGCATAACTCCAATAAAATCTTTCGGATTCCAAACCAAATACAGATTAAATAAAAGAAGTGACTTTAATACGTTATAATTAATGTTTTTAAGATATAAGAGTAAAACGAACGAGAAAAGGGGATAATTGTAATAAGTTATATTTAATGGCTGTGAGCCATAAAACGAAAGAATATATGAATAATAAAAATCGAATGTAATGCACGGAATAATAAGATAAGGATAGTAAAAAATAAAATAATATTAAATTAACAGCTCGTAATTATAATCGTCAGAAATGGCATAAATTTATGATCAGAGGTTATAAAATTGTAACGTAATAATGCGTAATAGATGTGTAAATATCGATAAATAAATAAACATAAAACCGTAGTCAAAATAAAATTTATTAATCAACAAAACTGTCGTCATGAACTACAATATGGATTATTGCCATATCATTAATCAAAATAAGATAATATATAGACATAAGATAGAATAATCAGCATATTTACAAATTAACAAAAAATATTAGATTTTATTTTATTTGACTTTTACCGTCGCTAAATTTCTCTATTAATGCCGGTCCCAAAATTAATCTTCGTGGAATAATAATTAATGCGAATTTATCGTTAGAAAAGGAAAAATTTTAAAATAAATGGTGTGTGTGTTAGCTAGTGAAACTGCCAGGTATTTATACCCGATTGGTTATAGGCATAACCCGACACACTCGGCTATTCATTATTACTGCGAGACGGGATATGAGTGGGGGGGATACGATTTCAGTTATCGCAATGTTAATTGCAATTCAAGATTGATTTAATTATTTTAGATTATCGGCGACTATGTTGCTGCCCTGCCGGATGCTATCCTTCGAAAAGGCGCCTTCCTTTATCCGGCGTGCTGGTCGCAATCAGCAGATGTTTATCTGATTCACTTGAATTATCACTTGTAAAATCTTTTTAATTAACTTAATAAAGCTTATTAATCTTTTCTGATTTTTTAGAAGGTTTCAAAGGCTTTTCCACTCGCTGGGATCGAATAGAAAGGGATGGATCGAAGCCTAGGGAGCCCTCCTCGCGTCCGGTGTTCGGTGTGCTCGGGACCAATTTACAAATAACGGGGATAGTCGAGTTTGACTATCCTCACAACCTTTCACTAACGATTTAGGGTATACTGGTGTTGGATGTGAAGAAGAGTTTTCTTCGAGTCTAATATCAAGCTATGTCGTAACAAGAAACGGGAAAGAATTCAATCGTTTGATTCAATTAAAAATTATAAATTTATTCGTAAAAAACAGTTCATATCGATTTATTTGTAACAAATTGTAATACAACATATTTACAATCAATGGCAGATAAAAATACAAAAGAAAGATAATCAAATCGCCATTGTTTAGAATATATTTTTAAATAGATTTTTATCATTTTCAGTATTGTGAGCGAGTTATAAATATCAAATATGAATTATAAACTTTTTTATTGTAATTTATTTAATTAATTGATACTATAATATATTTACAAATGGGCTCAAGTAAGAGACAAAGGAAATCACAACTCTAACAATCTCATAGATATTATTTGTTGTGAAACTCTTGTGAATGATTCTTTTGTTTATATTTGTTGTACATGTGTTATATTGGTTTTATCATATCTGTATATGTTATGTAAATAAATTTTTGTCAAAGGTAATCGTGTTACATTATTTTTTAATTCAAAACAAGAAAAAAAACTTTTATTTTATTTTGTGTATTTTATGAATTTGGATGAACTAGACAAAGCGTAAAACATTTCGTAAATCTTAGGAGAGAACTTTTTATACTTCCAACCTTTTTCGTGATTTTATTATATAATATCTAATTATATATTCCATAATATAAATGTCAAATATTATAAGCATTGAAGTGAATTCCAATTTCGAACGTTAAAAAAAATTAAAAAAAATAATTACAAAACAAAATTCCATAAAACTAAATAAAAATCGAAATTAAATAAAACAGAAAGAAATTGTTTAAGGGAATCTCGTTTTGTGTTGAGCCGAAGTATAATCGCAAATTTTACCTTCACAGAAAATCAATTGATTTTCCTGTGGAGTGTATTTAATAAATTAATTAACACAAAATAAAATAAAAATTAAAAAATTAAAATTTTATTTTAATTTTGTTTTAAAATGTCAAATTTTTTTTCACGACGTGATTTTTCTGAAAGAATGATGTCAATCTCATTTTGTATGCTCATTTTGGATTTACAAATTGTGATGTAAATATATCGTTGAATCTCCTAAATCTTCCTTTGGATGCAATGTGTTCAAATTATTCTGATATATCGATTTATGCGAATGAATGTCTCACACGTTTCTTATATGATATAATATTACCGGACCATGTTTTCACGCCGGTTTAATAGGCAAGATGGCCTCCCCCTTCAAGATCTCCAAGAGCCATCCCGATCGGTAATTTGTTAGTAAATACAAACCGCTTTTGCTCTTGCTTTTACCAGGCAAGTCAGGAATCTGTTATAGAGATCACCATCTGCTTCCTTGATAACAATATTCCTGCTTTAAATTTTTGATATGTCACGACCCAATGAGTAAAACATTTTTAAAGACTCAGAGCCCCCAGTAATTGTTAAGGGACAATTACAACCCAAACTTAACTTATCATTTAGCTACATCGCTCAATTTACGATTTATTCTCATCACTATACATTATAGGGTCGGACGCCTCTTCTCGCTCGACATCTACCTAGTAGTGCCGAGTCCGAAGGGCCTTCGGGTTCTGATATAGATGGGATGAGCTATGGGCCCCCCACCTAGCTGAGCGTCGCTCTGGGATGATATGTACTATATCGCTGTGAAACCTAAAACTTACTACACTATTGTGTATGAATGTTTCGTCAACCTAGGGCGATGTAATGTTGTTCATCAAACTTGTGGCCAGGTAAGTGTTTATTCGTAGAAATTATAGTAGAAATTATTCGTTCCGTCTGTAAGAAATTATCAGTAAAATATCAAAAATTTATTGCATTCTTCAAAATTATTCAGGGGACATTATCGCTGCATTAGCGAGTTGATAGTCGATAGCAACCTTAATTAAATTATCGCCTATATTATTGAGATTAATAAATTTAACAGTTAACTCGATTACACGATCTCTTTTCATTAATTGATCGTCACATTTCTATCGTAAAGTCAGTCGCTCAATCAACTTAAACTTCATTTAACGAGATTCTATCTTTATCAAGGATTATTATTTTCGGTAAAGTCATACTCGTTACTATTCAACAAAACTATTAGACGTCGTTTTCAGTTTATCTTTTAACTTCATTGTCGAAACAAATCGCTACTTACAATAATTAGAATCTATTTTCTCAGCAAAGTTCAAATAATAAACAATATCAATATAACTTAAATAAAATTCAAATTGGTAATTATTTGTCAAGCAAAATCGATTAACTTATTGGTCAAATTACTATAGATAAAATTCAATTGTTTTACTGAACCAAATTTCATCCTCGGCTCGTGGCACAAAACAAAACGTCTTAAATTTAATTATCAGCAATTATATTCGTGTTAGCAAACATTTTATTTAATATCGTTATCCTATTAACTGATTATTATCAACAGATTTAAACGCATTTAATTTCATCCTTCAAATAAACAACAAAAATTTTTTTTAAAAGATTAACACTCGAATACAACTCACTAACAAAACCTAAATAAAACTGAACTCGCTAAAGTCGTCACAGTTTGACTCAAAATCTTTCTTAATTTGATTCTATTCACTTCTCAAAACGTGGTGATAATACTGTATTCGTGAAACGAAAGTAATAATCACTAAAATAATAATTAGAAACTAAAATAATCACTGATAAAACAGTAAATCGCAAGCAAAATCGTGATTAAAATTATATTTATAATGTAACAAATAGTAACTAAAAGAAAATTCTGTCTCAATACACTATATTGCCCGATGCGGATGAGCTCGCGGCTCCGCGCTAACGAGAAATGATTTGACGCGACTCTCTCTGATAAATGATTCGATTGATATTAAAGTCACATTGACGATTATCGGGTCTGCATGATTCCCTACATTCTTCCACTGTGCGCTCGATCGCAAATTATCTCGGGGCATTGTTAAAGAGGACGACGGCGGGGACGACGGACTATTTACTTTGCGACGGGGAACAAATATGTGGCGTAAAAATTAATTAACATAACAAACACTTATGCACGATGATAATAAAAGAAAATAAATAAAAATTAAAATATCGTTATCAAAATGTTTATTGAACTATATCAAGCAATGTCACCCAAAATTAAATAAAATATAATTACAATAATTATTCGGGTTCCACTCAAATATCTCGGTCGGGTAAGTTTCACTCGTCGACGCGTCACTCGGTTGAAGCGTTATCAGAATATCGGTCTCGGTAATGTCGGAATATCGGTACTTCTGTCTGTCGAGCTACTTAGCTGTTAATCGTCTTCCCTTGGCAAATTGCTCAGCTGAATGAATTCGGTTTGATCGTGTCTCGGTAATTCGGTCATAATAATTTTTGCGTTCTGTGTTAACGTTCTTAGTGTTCTCTGTGTTCCAAAACATTCAAAAATGTTTAATAAATGTTCTGCTTTTCTGCAATATGACTGTTGTATTTATAACAACGTCCTTTCTGTCTGTCCAGGTGTGTCCTCTTCATGGGGTCGTCTCATTGGTTGGTTTGGCCAATTTCGTCTTTTGATTCGCCGGGTCAGGTAGTTTCTATGCGGTGTGCCATGAAACAAGGCCTGCTTTGTCACCGATGATTAATTCATCGCGTGATGATATTTTTCGCTTTGTGGGCCTGATTCATAGTAAGTTTTTAATTGGCCTTGACTCATGGTAAGTTTTTAATTGGCCTTTGTCTTTTTTAATTAATTTCTCAAATCTTTACAGGGGTATATCTCTGCAGGGAAATGCATCCGGATCTCGCGGATTTCTTTCAGGGTTTGTCCTCACAAGGATCTATGTGGGGAGGGTCCGTTGACCTCCTAACTACGACGGATAGCCCTATAGGTAATTTTTTTTAATTTCGCGTTTATTTTTAATTAATTTTTTCTTCTTTTCAGGGCTCTCAACTCTTCTCGCGGGTCTTTCTAATGCATCAGTGAGCCATTCTTCACCTTTGTAATCTGGATCAAATATATGTATTTTGTAATTATGTTCTTCTTCTTTTTTCCTTATTTTATGATTATTATTATTTTTATCTTAATTTAATCGATATCAGACCGTAACAGATATTTGTAACCTGCAGCTTTAAGATATCTTTGTTCTGTCTGAGTTGAACAATTTAAATAGCATTCTGCAATCAATTTGGACAAATTAATTTTTTGAAAATTTGACTGCAAATGTTCTATTGTCCTCTTAATTTATAACTTCAATTTTTTGTTAATTTTTTGTTTTCTTGAGACATCTTTTCTTATTATATCGACAAAGATTAATTACCGAATTTATAGTAATCGATAATCTTCTAAAAATATCTGAATAACTCAACCCTTCCGTTTTTTACTTCCTTGCCAAATGTCTTTCAAAATTACTTCTCATTTCTGTTTAGAATTTAAGAAAATATCTGTATATTTAAAAATAATAATAATTAAACTTGGCAAATCGTTTAATAATATAAGAAATCTTACTGTTTTGAAACATATGTCGACTTTGAATTTATACACATTATTTAAATTTAAATGAATTACTTTAACAAAATGCTTTATCTTTTAAGGGCCACGGACAACAAATTAAATTCATTATTTACTAATAAAACATTATAAATACATACAAATAAGAAGCATGAAACTTGCAAACATTGAAAATAGACTCAAATAAAGCTATATAATCAAATTATTAAGAAACTAACACATCATTTATTGGTGCGACAGCGGGGGTTGCGCGATCGCGGGGTCCCGGGGTTTAGAAGTTGGTGTTTCCGGGACGAGGGTGGACGGAAAAACCAATCTTATTGACATTCACCTGCCGCTTATCGAACTCGTCTCCGCGGTAGTGGTTTGCGATTGATAATGTCAACAAATCTACACGCCATATTCTACACATCTACCGCGTAAGAGTATCACTCGGAACCCATTAAGATTTCGGGTGCCCGATACCTATATGTAACGACGCCGTGCATAAGAAAATTCACCGGTACATCTTAGCGATTCCAAAGTCTGCCAATTTTATAATCGTATCAGTTGAATTAACGAACAGATTTTGTGGTTTAAGATCTCTGTGAATGACTCGGCGTAAGTGACAAAACAATAGTCCCTGGAAAATTTGATAATTAAAACATTTTACTACCATCGCGTTCATATTAGATTATTGAGATAACGACGCAGATCCATATTTAGATACTCAAATACGAGAAGCATTTTTTTTTTGTTTTCTTTATAAACGACTCCTTAAGGGCCTTCTCCAATTTCAAAATCTTTATTAATTTCCTATGATTTAAAAGGCTGAAATCGATCAATTTTTGTGTTGTGAATAATCGACACCAAATTTCAAATCTTTATTTTTGAACTGACAAATTCACTGATCAGTGATTTCGCGCAGAATCGATCACTTTCAACACATTTAATGATTTAATTTTAATTTGCTACAAATTTTATTTTACAAACTTCAATTATTCGAACTCAAATCTTTACTTGATTAAAATCACAATTTTTTAACTCAATTTACGCGTATAACCAACAGCTCACAAGATTTACAATTCCGCAACTTTACATTTAATTTCAAAAAAAACCGAACATCAATCACCAATTTTTCGCTCATATCAACAATTTCAATCCATACATAAAATTTTCTGATTTAATTACCGTGTTTAAACAACGCAATTTTTAATCTTTTTCAAAACAATAATTAATTTTTTCCTTTATTTAATTATTTTTTCTTTAAATTTATATTCACATAAATTCATATTGTGATAAATACATAAAAAAACTTTAACAATACATTCCAGCATAATTGAATTTTTACTGATTTCATATGATTTAAAGTTGAATTGTATAAACAGTATACTTTGTTAATATCATCAAATTTGGTAAACAATAACCGGCAAAATTGTTGGGTATTAATTTATCTTTAATTGAAATATTCACTTTTTTAAAACACAAATCTTAAATCTTTATCTTTAATCGTAAATCTCTATTCTTTAATCTTTAATCTGAAATCTTTAATCTGACTCCAATTAATCAGACAGGACTTCCAACATAAATATATGAATAATGAACACAAATTCTTTTATGAAACTTTATTTCAAATAACAAAATAACAATTCAAAAATAATAATAATAATTCAATTCTTGATGACAGAACACAAACACAAAGCAATATTTTGTACGAGGTAATAGATTACAGTAAAAAATGTGAATCTCTAAAACAAACGAATGTTTAAAATTAAAATAAACCTTCTTCTCCCATACTGGATACTTTTGGTTTTAAAATTAAAAGAATATTTAAAAAAGAATAAAATTAAAATGAAGCAAGCTTTTGCACTAATGTTACTTGTTTCAGAGACTTCTTCTTTGGGTAAATTTCTTGAAAATATTTTTGGGCAAACTAAAACTAAATTTGTTGCTGTTTATATAGCAGTTTTCATTAGCCTTGAAAATTGATGAAGTAAAACAAAGACTAAAATATTTCTAATTTTTGATGAAGTAAAACAAACATTTATAATTTTTAATTCCAAGTTTTGTTAAACTAAATATTATTTTGTTTGAAATTAATAATTTTACTAAAAGAATTATTTAAAAATTTCCTATATAAAATTTTATCAAAAGTGTTCACATGTATTTTTCGAAACCCTAACAAAATAAAATAAAATAAAAAATACATTATATGAACTAATTTCTGTCAATAACACAAATGTTTTCGTCGGGTCAATTTTACGTTCCAGGTTTTGTGAATTTAACCTACATGATAATTTATCTTTAATTGTTTTTGGTGGTTTGATTATTTCAATTGAATCGTTATAGAAATATTTTGGTTACGATAATTTCTCTTTCCACTTCTTTTACAACAAAAACACCATTCCATTTTCGACAAAATTAGTTTTTGAAATCGGATCTTTTGACACTCAGAGATCGAATATCGATACCTAAATAATCTCGAAGGAATATTTTAATGAGATTAGTGATGAGAACGAGATCCATAATTTGAGATACTGCTACGGTTTGGTATTGTTCTTATTCGATTTTAAGAAACTCGATGACCGAGCCTGGGTTCCGGAAAACCAGTTTCTCCGCACCTCTCACTCAAGATCAAACACCATTTATAATTGGTTAGACAAGGTACACTAATATATAATAGAATCATAAGCAATTTCTATTTATGCCCTCAAATTTTACATTAATTAACCAATAAATACATAAAAAATTAATTTTAAATTTATTTTTAATCATACTTAATACAATCAACATTCACTCATGAATCAGTTTTAGAAGCCATGGAAGAAAAACTGACACTAGTCATTCAGTTAAGTGATAACTGAACCAGGATTGATGTAATCATCCACACAAGTCTGTTGACCGAAAAAAGTATACTTATATACATGATAATTTCTTCTATTTGGGTACAGAATTTTGATAATTTCACCTGCTTTGGTTATGTATCGTGCTGCATTCGATATTAGTAGCAGTAAATTATTTCTTGATATATGTTTCGCGATGGGCTTTATTTAAAAAAAAAATATTTGATTTCCTCTAATAAATGTCGGCTCTCAATTGTAATATTGTCGCACCGATTTCCACTCATTAGATGAATTTGATAATCGCCTTAATGGAATTCATCGTTAAAAAATTCTTCAAAAGAAAGAAAGCGAAGAAACAGAGAAAGTAACAATAATGGAAAATGATCAAACAACATCGAAAATAATGTTAATTTGAAGAAACTAAATTGTAAATGAATTCTTTTTTGATTTATTATTAACAAAATTATTATTTTCATTGTTTGTATTTGTCTTTGAAAATTACAATGGGTTTTCATAACCATTAATGTTGATTTAAAAAGATAAGATTCAAAATTTGTATAAAAAAAGGAAATCTGTAACACGCGAAAAGTTTATTTTCAAAACAATGTTTAATTGATAATATTTAAACAAAATATTTATCAAAAAAGTAAATATTAAATATTTCAAATAATTAAAATATCTAATATC